>VWZF01000802.1:163826-205282 GCA_013396755.1 Sclerurus mexicanus
TAGGTAAAGAGTGATTCTAGATTATGTAAAAATTGATTTTAAAGTACTGCTTACAAGAACTCCATCAGATTACTAATTTCAAGCAATATTTTTTTTCCTTGAAAAAAGAATTACTTGCAGGTACCACATCCTAAAATTTCATAGAAATGGCACACTAGTATTTTCAGCATGACCATAATAACTAAATATTTAAAAAATCTTGATTACTTAATATAAATTAACTACTCTTTGCTAATAAATTAAATAAAACTGTGTTTAGAATATTAAAAAACAGCTGTTATTTTCATTTATTTTATCTGGTAAAAGCCAGTGGTTTGTGCTCCCTCTACTGTCAGTGAAAAAGCAATTCTGCATAACGAGAACTGCCTGCTAAAGATGACTGAGCCACACCAAATAATTAAACACAGAAGAATTTGCAGTACTTTGACTTTTGCACAGGTGCACCAGAGTACATTCATGACACAGAATAATTTTCTCTAGTTAAAGAGGAAAAATATTATCCTGGGGAGAAATATGATCACTTTCCAGCCATTCTGAGGTGGAAATTAAATGTATTTTCCTCAAACCAAGGAACTGTGAACTTGTTTCAGCTTATTTTGTGACCTGAAAATCCCTTTTCCTGATATTAACAAATCCTGTACATATTTTGAGCGGTATCTTTTTGTTCCTACCAGTTAAAGGTACAAATAAATGTGAGGGACATTTAGATAATTTTTTAAAAAGCATGACATGGAAAAATGTCTTTAATCTTTAATCTTTATTCTTTAAAGATTAAAGAATATAGGTGAATGCAGCTTTTACTCTACTAACAAGCATTAAAAAATTAGTCATGGATTTTCTAATGCTTTTTGGAAAGAGGGATAAAGGGAAAAGAATAGAAGTAGTACAATCAGTCCAAATGGTCTCTGGAACTATAGATTCCTGGTAGGTCATGAAGGCAAGAGGAGAGCAAATGTAGGAAAAAAATAAGAACTAATTGTAGGGCATATTGACTATCCATTTATTGCATAAATACAGAAAACAAGGATTCTCTGAAAACTACAAGTAATCTTGAATCTACTCCTTACTGACAATTTGGAATTTATTTTCTATTATGAGCACATTTATGAACCTGAAAGTACTGCTACATCTGACTGATAGAATATAAATAACTCACTCTTGGATGTGTGAACAGCTAAGAAACTAGGATATCGGTAGGATTGTTACAGGAATTAAATAATCAGTTCCCAAGCTGCTGAAACACACAAAAAACCTCAGTCACAAACAACCCAAACCATTGATACTAGTTACAGCTGTATTTCAGTGGCTATTCTTGTGTTATACCCAAGTAGAGCTGTCAGAAATAGGCTGTTCATAAGTGAGTTACCTTACTCTGAAATTACATTTGAAATTAGAATACACGTTCTGGAATTTCTAGGCTTTTGCTCTACAAAATACCAGATGAGACAGTAATAATGATCTCTCTAGATGTAAAATAAATATGACTCTTTTTCTGACTCTTAAATGAAAGTGCCATGGACAATGAACTCTCAGAGATTTCTTTTGTCATCATGATATCCTCAGGCCCAATCCTAATTTGTATCTTAGGTTTTGAATACCAAAAATTCCAGTCAATAAAACAAAGATTTTCCTTATTATTGTCATTTCTTAGTTTTCTTCCATAACAATTTTATATACTACTTAAACTTTAAAGGACCTCACAGAACACCATGAAAGGAAAATTTACAGCCCTATAGTTTTATCTGTGTATAGAGAAGATACTACTTTTGCCTCTGTCTTACAGATATCTCTGCTATGACTGTAAATCTTCCAAGTATGTTCTAATTTGCTCTTGTTCCCTTCACAGACAAAAAATTTTGGATAAACTGTGGCTTCCACTAGGTAGAAATCTAGCTTGTTAAATAATCATGTGACTCTTGCCTTTTTTTTTTTTTTTTGTGTATCATACCTTATGATACCTTGAACAATACAAGTAATTTTCAGAGACCACATGTTTGGAGAAAATCATAGAGCCATAGACTCATGGAATGTACTGACTTGGAAAGGACACATCGAGATCATCAAGTTCAACTTGTGACCCTCCACAGGACATCCCAAGAATCACATCATATGCCTGAGAGCATTGCCCAAACACTTCTTGCACTCAGACAGGCTTGGTGCTGTGACCACTTCCTTGGGGAGCCTATTCCACTGTTGAGCCACTCTCTGGATGAAAAAGCTTTTCCTGATGTCCAACCTAAACCTCTCTTGGTTCAGCTTCATGCCATTTCCTTGAGTCTTGTCACTGATCACAAGAGTGAAGAGATTGGTACTTGCCCCTCTACTTGCCCTCATGAGGTTTTTGAAGACCACAATGAGGTCTCCCCTCAGTGTCCTCTTCTCTAGGCTGTGATCTAGAGAAGTGACCTCAGATGATTCTCTTAAGGAGGATCTGCTATATATCACATTATACCTGCATCCGTGAATCATGAAGAAAAATATACACGTTAGCACGTATCTACAAACATATTACACTTTAAATATGACAGAACTCCAAAACAAATCAGTCTTTTAATCAAGAAGCATCTCAATCGACAGTTAAAAAATTGTCTGCCTTTTGAAACTGAAGTAGAGAACTGTTCTCTTTATTTCTGCAGTGTTCATTCTCCTTTAATGAGGAACTATCTCTTCTTTACATGCACTGTTGATGTTACATAAGGATGCAAAAAAACATCAGCTCTGCCACTCTGAAAGGCTTGTTTGAAGGGAACAATTTACTATGAACTCTATATATGTGAGAAATGGCAATTGCCCTCTACCACCTGTCTCTCTAGGTGAATAAGCACTCCTCAGTAATCTATACCCTGCAATAAAACATAGCTCTTAAGAGCTTTTCCTGAAACAGCACCCATCAGCATCCAAAAACTGCAACAGATGCTAATGACAGTAGCAAGCTTGAACAGAGATGATTTTGATTGCTGTATTTGCAAATTTTCCATACTCTGTTCTCCTATTAACTCAGTTTTCAGGACAAGTGAGAAAAGGGGTAAAACAACTTCAACAACTCATTAAGTACATGAGTTATGCCCACAGTTCTCGATGGTGTTTTGCAGGTGTGTAATGCTCTTGTAGAGAAGAGGTGGAAGAAGCTTCTGCTACAAGTACAGCAATTTGAGGAAAGTTATTTGTTCGCTTTGCTTCCTTCTTTAAAATTAATATTTAAATTATATTTATAGTTATTTTATTTTAGCCAGAAGGTTTTGTAGATACATTTTGTTTAATTTAGTTTTGTTCTTCTCTCCTAAATATGAAATCTCAACTTGCACTTTATTATACTCACAGTCAGTGCAGGTCATTACAATTCTATGCATAGATTTCCTTTTATTTTGTATAGACATCAAATATAGACTATAGCTACTACAATGCCATAATGAAGTTTAACAATTTTGCTATACTAAGTTAAAATTCTATTTATAGTCTAATAGCATGAAAGACTTTAAGGCAGAAATTAAGCTGATTTTCAACTCAAGCAGATAAACTAGTCACCTGCTGGGCTAATGTTTTTTACTTAATTATTAACATTAGCCTAATGATTTATTTTACTGACATTTTAATAAACTCAACTAAGCAATAATGTATGATCTGTTTAATATATACTATGGATGTCATATGATTTTATGCTTACACAATTTCATGACTTGTTTGCAAAGTTTTAATGTTAAAAGAGTGCAGTGGATGTGGTTACCTTTAGATCATTAGTGCATCTCTATTACTAGTTTTCATATCGTAGATATGAAAGATGACAGTCCTGTCTCAGCTACAACATGCATTTAACTGCTACCCTTTAACTTCCATCACTACAATTTTTTTATGCATTTCAACTAAATAGAATAACAATTTAAAAACCAAATCAAAAAACAACCAAACAGAAAAAAAAAAACAAAAAACACAAAAACCAAAACTACAAAAAACCTCACATTTGGAAGATTCTTAGAACAGTAAAATTATTGTGACAAATTCCTGAACAGACATACTTATGCTTGGTAAACTAATTATTACAGCTACAAGTGTTGCCATTTGTTTGTGTTTCTGTTGTATAAATAGCAATAAGGACAAGAAGTTTCTGTAAGTCCAACAAAGGACCAATAAAATTATTAAGATTCTGAAGTATCTCTCACATGAAGAAAGTCTGTGAGAGCTGGGACTGTTAAGCCTAAGGAAATCTTAGGCATAATCTTATCAGTAATACAAGTATCTGAAAAGAGGATACAAAGTAAATTGAACTAGGATCTTTTCAGTGGTGCCCATTGACAGGGTAGAAACAGAAGGTTCCATCTGAACATAAAGAAAAGCTTCTTTTACTGTGAAAGTGGCTGAGCACTGCCACAGGTTGCCCAGTGAGGCTGTGGAGTCACTAGTCTTGAAGATTTAAAAATTTATTGGTACATGCTCCCAGGAAATCGACTCTAGGAAAACCTATTGGGAATGCTGAACCTGTCTCTTCCAATATCAGCCATTCCATGGTTCTTTGAACAAAGCATACTGTCCAGCCTCCACCTGAGTTAAAAATTGCTAACATATATGAATTTTTTTATCTGAAATTAAAATTTATCCAGAAATATACTTTTTACCCTTAGAACTATTTATTCTTACTGTTTTGTACAAAAACAAGACTGTGGAAATTATTGTTTTCTGCTGGCTTACCTTTTGCAGTGGTGGAAGCTGGGAACTAAATGGCTGATGAACAATTCTTTAGATAAGGACTGAGGTGATCTCCTAGGAAGCAAGCTAGATTTGAGTTAGCAATGTACATGGGGAGCAAAGAAAGATAAAACATACTTACCTGTATCATCAGGAACATGCCCACTCAATTAGGGAAAGCATCAATCTATTGATTTCTTATCCCTCCACATTCATCATTCATTAGTCAACATCTGGAATACAGCTTGGGGCTCCCAAGCAAAAAAAAAGGTGTTGATAGTCTCGAAGCAAGTCACATGGTCAGAAGCTTGAAGCACATCCCACATGAGAAGAGGCTGAGGAAACCACACTTTCTCAGCATGGAAAGTTTCCGGTGGATGTGGTAGAACTCATAGCAGTCTCCAAAACATTAGAGGAAATTGTTGAAAACACAGAAGCAGGCTGTTAAGAAGGTGCATGCAGAGGAGAAACAGTGGTCATAATGTGAAACAAGAGGTTCTAACCTGATATTAGTGAAAAAAAAAAATATTCACAATTAAAACAGTTAAACATTAGAAGAGGTTACCTTGAGGGGTTGCCATTCACTGTCCTGGCAAGTTTTCAAGTCCTGAAAGCATGAAGCTTTGGGCAACATGGACTTAATTAATAGTCCTTGCTGCTTTGAGCAGAATCATTACTAGAATCATTCAAACTGAGGCATTCTGTGCAATCAGTGTTTTGGTTTTTTTTTTAATAAGGACCACTTTGATTAGAATACATTAGATATGATGAATGATGAGATAATGTACTGAAAGCAGAAATAGAGTTATTTTTAATTTACCACTCAGTGGTAATTTAAAATCCAAAGGTGGATGAGCAGTGCAACATGTTCTTCAATCAGAATGTTGTTAATAAATCCCTTATTGTTCTAGTTGTTAAATCAGATTTAACATCTGCCCTTAAAATTTAATGCTTCAACCACTTTCAACTTTGAATTAGAACAACTTCAGTGACATTATTGCCCCCTCGGAATCTGCAGATTGCTTCTTTTTCCTTTTTCTTTACTTTTCCTTTTTTATTTTGAAATGTATCTAACCATAGTTGAACTTTTAAGACCTTTCAAAGATAACTTTTTGGCTGTTGTTGCATAATATGTAATTTTAGTTTGCTGCAACAGCAGTTTGCAGCTTTGGGAAGGTAGCATTTTAAAGGTATGAGTTTTCAAAATACAGATTACAGAAATATAAACTTACCAAGAGTTGTTTCAACTCTGAGGGCAAAATAGGTCTCCTTGTTATATATCAAAGCAAAGCTTTTTCATATTGATATTGCTGCATCTTTCTCTCTACTACTATTCCATATACAAGTAACAGGATTTGGGCTAACCATAGTCATCCACTGTAGCATTGCATAGAGTTGTTGTGACTATGGGCAGAACACAGCACTTCACCTTGTTGAATATCATACAACTGATTTCTGACCAGATCCTTCCGGACACAGCCTTCCTACCCTTGAGCAGATCAGCCCTCCCACGCACCTTGGTGTCTGTCACTTGCAAACTGACCAAATATTCATTCAATCCCTAGTCCAAATAATTGATAAAGATATTAAGTAGGATTGGTTCCAACACTGAGCCCTGGAGTATGCTTATGATTGGCCATCAGCTGAATGTTCATCATCACTATTTCAGCTTGGCCATCCAGACAGTTTTTCACACAGTGAAGGATACATCCATCCAAGCAGTGAGCAGCCAGTTTCTCCAAGTGAATGCTGTGGGAAATGGTATCAAAGGCTTTACTAAAGTCCAGGTAGACAACATCCACATAATTACCCTCTTTCAGAAAGGAGGTCACCTTGTCATAGACAATCAGGTTGATCAAGCAGAACCTGTCTTTCACAAACCCATGCTGGCTGCATTCCCCCTCTTTGCCCTGCAAGTGTTGCATGATGGTACTCAAGATAATATACTCCATGACCTTCCTAGCACCAAGGTCTGTAGTGTCTTTGATCCTGATTATGGACCTTCTTGTTGATGTGCATCACATTTGCTAGCTTCTATTAAACTGGACCTCCCCATTTAGCCAAGACTGCTAGTATATTATTGAAATCATTCACTTAGGAAGCATGGACTGACTGAGTGGGCAGTGGTTGTGAACTGGCTCAATGGCATATTGCAGAGGTTTATAATCAGTGTTACTGTCACCAGCAGGGTCCCCCAGGGGTCTACTATTGTTTAATGACTTGGATGAAGGACTAGATGTCTCCTCAGTCAAGTTTGATAATGACACAAAGCCATGAGGAGTGGTCAATACCCCAGAGTGCTGCACAGCCCTTCAGAAGGACTTTGACAGATTAGAGAGTTGGGCAGAGAAAACTCATCTGAAGTTCAACAGGCAAATGCAGGATCCTGAACCTGGTGAGGAATAATCCCATGCAGCAGTACAGGCTGATATGCTGGAAAATAGATCTGCACTGAGGGACCTGGGGTCCTGGTGGACACCAAGCTGTCCATGAGCCAGCAGTGTGCCTCTGTGGCCAAGAAGGGCCACAATGCTGTTCCTGCTGTGCATTAGGAAGAGCATTGCCAGCAGGTTTTGGGAGGTGATGTTGTCCCTCTGCTCAGCCCTAGTAAGACCACATCTGGAGTGCTGTGTCCAGTTCTGGGCTCCTCAGTACAAGACAGACAGGGGGCTCTTGGAGGGGGTCCAGCAGAGGGCAACAAAGGTAGTTAAGGGACTGGAGCATCTCTCTTAGGAGGAAATGCTGAAGGAGTTGGGTCCATTCAACTTCAAGAAGAGATGATTGAGAGGGAACCTCATCAATGTTTGTAAGGGTGTAATGTCTGTAAATTCTGAAGGGTGGGTGTCAACAGGACAGAGCCAGAGTCTCCTCCGTGGTGCCAAGCAACAGGACAAAAGGCAATGGGCTCCTGATGCTCAGGAAGTCCCACCTTAACATGAGAAACAACTTTTTAACTGTGTGAGTTACCACGTACTGGAACAGATTGCTGAGGGATGTTATGAAGTCTCCCTCAGTAGAGCTACTCAAGAACCATCTGGATGTAATCCTGTGCAACGTGCTCTAGGATGATCCTGCTTGAGCAGGGGGGTTGGACCAGATGACCCACTGTGATCCATTCCCACCTGAACCATTCTGTGAAATCAGCTCAGTGAGCACTTCTACCAGCTCCTTCCTCAGCACCTTTGTGTGGATCCCATCCAACCCCTTCGATTTGTATGCATCTAAGTGGCATGGCAGGTCATTGGCCATTTGTCCTTGGATTACAGCACCTTCATTCTGCTCCCTATCCCTGTCTTCCAGCTCAAGGGGCTGGCTACTCATAGAATGACTGATTTTACTATTAATGACTGAGGTAAAGAAGGCTTTAACACTTTAGCCTTTTCCTCATCCTTTGTCAATATGTTCCCCCTGCATCCAATAATAGATGGAGATCCTCCTTAGCCCTTCTATTGTTGGTTATGCATTTATAAAACCTTTTTAATTGTCTTTTAAAGAAGTAGCAAGATTCTTTATGGTTCTTTATGATCATTATAGAATAGTGATAACTAAAAGCAATTCAATAAATTTAATATTCATTGCTTTTAAGATAGGTAGATTAATTTAAGACATCAACTGCAGTCAATAATGCAACCTAGATCTATTGGCTTACTAAAGAACAAATAGGATAGGTAAGCAGATTTGACATACTGAAATACTGGTTTGCAAGAAAGGAAATTGGAAAATCTATCGAAAATTAGGGAAATAATGGAAATGTGAACACGTTAAAACCCACCCAAAACAAATAAGCAAAACAAACAAAAAAACACCTTACACTGAAAGAAAACAAATCTGAGCAGGCATTTTATGAAGTTGAGAATTTTCTCCTCCTTCTCAGGCAGTTTACCAAACCAAACATAGCATTGGCAAAATCATAGAACATATGCTTTTGTGATTGGCATAGTAATTAATTCCTTTGCATCATTCAGTTCAGAAATGGCTTCAGATTCTAAAGAACTGGAATGTAAGGAGTAAGGGAAATCTAAGATACATCAAGAGGAAAGCATCTGACTAACTGGCTGTCAGGTCAAGTGAGTTGGAAAAAGAGAAAAAAAAAAGAGCTGCAAGTAATGTAGATTTGCTTTTATTCACAAAAAAATCTAATTTGTCCAGTTCTTAATAACTTTATATAGGTGCAATATATAGATATAATTTATCATGTTGATATTACGTTGTAATATAGAGATACAGACTATTTACATTTCAGCCCCTAACAGCGGTCTTTCATTGCTCAGACCACTTGTGTGTGACAAGGTTATTTTGTTAAAAGAAGAACATCACAGGAGCTGTCTCACGGCATAAGAAATTACTAATTGACAGAATCAACATCTTATCTAGGTTAGTGAAGGAAGACTAAAAAATCCTCTCTTAGACACCATATGTTCTGCCAGTTTTCATATTTTTGCATTTGCAATTACTCGTCTTATCTCCAAAGACATCTTTCAGCAAATCACAAAAAAACTCCAACAAAAACCCCAAAAGCCACAACCAAAAATAAACCCCAAGCCAAACAAAACCAAATTCCTCCCAAGGACCATTAGGGAGAAACAGAAAAAAGCCATAATTATTTTATCTCACAGTTCTGTAATGGCATAAGTATAGTTTAATTTCATTTCGTGAAAAGCTGCTAAAGTGGTTAACCCAAAGGAGCATAATCCAGCTAAGACAGTCTTTATGAATGCTTACAAATATCAGACTGATCTTCAGCCGTTTTTTTTGGTTTGTTTTCTTTATACAAACAAAAGCTGCAGAAGTACTCTCAGTACTGAATCAATTAATGGGCTGCAGCTCTTGATCTGTGAAGAGTGACTAAGGGATCAGGGTGTGTTTGGCCTGGAGAAGAGAATTTGATTTTACAGAAAGAATTGTATGCTGTGCCTATGTTAGTAAATAAAACTTTATGAAGATGCAAACTTGAGCACTGGCTTACAACTGCCCCTATTATTCACTTATAGGCATGAACATTATGGTTTCAGGCTGCACCAGGTAGCATTCTCCTAAACAAACCTTAAAAACTGTTCAGGAACTAGCAGAGGATAGATCCTGATACACAACATGTATTTGCCCACTCTAGTCGAAGGGAGAAAGAAGAGTTTTGCCGTAAAGACATGAACCATCCAATGTTAACAGTCCTCAGACAAAGAAGATCTGCCTGTGTTTAAAGTTTATTTGTATGGATGTATCCATAGATCTATTTTCCTCCTTCATGAGCTTTTTCATCTAATATTTGATATCTTGCTTCATTAACAAGTCCTAAATAAAGTTGTCTTGTAACAGCAATGTGTCTTTCATATATCTGTTCCTTATGTTTACAAGTATTTTATTTCTCATCATAACCATGTAACAGCAACATAAGCTGTTCAGGGATTCATATACTAGGAAGTTATGGAAGAGCCTGTCAAAAGAGTAAAGTTTCCCTCTGCAGATTGCTGTTGTTCTATCCATCAGTCAGTTTTTGTTCCAGTTAATTTATCTGTAGAAGACTTCAGTATTTATATAAAGTTCTTAAATATTTTGAATTTTGTCTATCTCTTTGCTTGATATGAGCTGAGTGTACTTTATGAATCTCCATATTGCCTCATTGCCCTATCTGTTAAATAATTCTGTGGTCTGCTTGTTTATTCTTTGATCCATTGAAAGAGTTGCAGTCTTTTTCAAAACCCAGTTTATGTTTCAAGGAGAACACTAGATTTTATATAGGCAACTTCTTTAACTGATTTCAAGCAGTAAAATATAGAGAAAGCTCAGGAGAAAAACAGGGAATCAGAATATGAGAGAATCACTTTAGGAAATTAACCTTTTCCAAAATAATAGCAGAGTTGCTCAGTAGTTGAGAGTTCTACAGATACTTAGTTATTGCTATGACTTCAACTGGCACAAACTTTGATATATTGCTGTGGTGCGTTGGCCAGCTGCCAGACCTTCACTTACCTGCTTTCTCACTCCCCCTCCCTGACAGGAAACAGGGGAGAAAATAAGATGTAAAAGCTCATGGATTGAGATAAAGACAAGGAGATCACTTACCAATTACTGTCACTGGCAAAACAGACTTGAAGTGGTGAAAATTATTTTTTTTAATTGCCAATTAAAATAGATTAGGATGGTAAGAAACAAAGACATAAACTGAAATACTGCCTCCCCAACATCCTTTTGTCTCAGGCTCAACTTTATTGTTTTGTTCCTAACTCCTCTACTTTACTGCTTCTCAAGGGGCAGAAGGAAATGGACAATAGGGTTGTGCTCAGTAACAGTCCCTCCATGCAGCCTCTTCCTCTACATGTGCTGCGATGCTTGTCAGGGAAATATGCTCCAGCACAGATTCTCTGAAGAACAGAGTCCCTTCAGGAAATATCTACTTAGTCCATCATGGGGAAATAAACAGACTGAAATGAGGTTGTCTGCTCTGGTGTAGTCTTCTGCACAGGCTGCAGGGGAATCATATAGGTAAGCAGTGTGGACATGCATAACAGGAGCAGAGGAATTTAATATTTGTGCCACACATAATACACTGTTTTGGTATTGCCTTGTGTTATCTTCTTAAGAACTTACCTTACAGCCAGCAGGACTTAAATGCTGAGCTCAGATAAATTCTGAGAGTTTTGGGACTTCATAATCAAAAATTTCACCTAGCTCTTTCTTTTTTTGGTTGAGGTTATTTGATTGGTTCGTTGGTGGTTTTTATTTGTCTGTTTTCCAAAAATCTTTCTTTCTTATATATATTTTTAGTTTTTATAATTCTAAAAAGTCAGATATCAATTTCTTAGATTATTCTGTAGAACTAAGTTTACTCTGGTAAGAGCAATATAAATTTATGTATTCTGCTCCACGTGAATTTGCGTTCATAAAAATAATGTTAGGTTTGGTAATTTCTTTCATGCCTGCCATTGACAAAAGCATTTTGTATAGATCACTACCAATGTCTGTATGGGCAGCAAAAGCACATGTAGAAAGAGAATTTGATAAACAAATATGCATGATCTATTCCTTTATACACAGTTTATTTGATTACATAGCTATGTCATGATTACTTGTTTCTAAAGAAATTTAAAAAAAATTCTGCAAAATCTAATGGTGAGATTTGCCCCACCTGTGTCTGCTGAATTGCACCTTTTTATGTGAGAAAAGATTATGTCCAGAGTAGATAAAAGTAGTACAATTTGCCATCATTCCTTGGCTTACAGTCTAGGCCTGTTTTAGTATATATAAATATATTTAGTCTAGTCTCTAGAATTTCTGACAGAAAGAAACAAAAAATTTAGGTGAAATTATGTCTGAACATAATATGCTTAAATTCTCCTTCTCTTGAACTTGAGATCAGCTAGAACTATCAAGAAGAAAAGATAATAAACAGCTGAATTATTCAGCAGAACAGTGCAGTACTAGTTGAACAAAATAATATAAATAAAACAGATATTGAAATGCTTTCTATTATATGATCTCTAGTATTTTATTCCTCTGAATAGCTTGAAATTCAAGCAAACAGGCAGCTGAGGCAATTTATTTTTTATTTTTATCTTATTGTTCTCTATGTTTTGTGTAACCATGTTTTATGAATGAATCATGCAAAAAGCAGAACAATGATTACAAAAGATAGAATGTAACTGAAATTATTGATATAATATTAAACTAATAAACTTAGCTCCTACTCATGTAAGAATTTTATTTTTTTTAAAAGGAGTTGTGCACTGGTGTTATCTGAACTACTTTTATGACCCCAGTACTGGAAAGTGCATTCACTGTTTCAATTTCTGTAAGGCATTTTTATCTGTTCTTAAAACTCATGTCCATGCTGTCATTAAACTATTGTATTTATGTGAATAGACTGGTCTGGAGATATAGTTGACCACATTGAAAAGAATCTCATTTTACAGAGGTAAGCTGAAAATCGTTATAACACTTTTTGGCAACTTTCTTGGTGAACAGAAAAATGTATCACTAACAAGGAGTATTCCTTTAGATATCTTACTTTGGAAAATATGACCATCATTTGCACTTCAACTGTTAATTAGGTTTGACTAGGAGAAGGATCTGAGCAAAGCTATTCTGTGGTCTGAACTTTGGACAGCTTAAATATCATTGTCACTGACTGATAATAAAAAGGAGACGTATCAATGTCCTGCAAAAAGTAACTGTACTACCAGGTAAATAGAGAAGCCTATGTAGACAGTTGAAGTGAAATAAGGGCAAAATAATCTGGGTGCTTTGCTTAGACTAGACCTCTAAATAGCTCGTCATCCTGGTTACTTAATAGATACTGTGGGGGTAGTGAACTATACATGGCGCAGCTTGAGGAGGTGGTTAGGTGTCCTCTTCAAGCTACAGAGAATATTTGTGAAAATCTTGTTATACACTGAAGATTCTAAGTAGTGTATAACAAAAGGTAGGTGGGAAGGAAGTTCCTTTAGAAGCTGAGGTAGGATGTGATAGACTATTTGGATTTTTCATCTCCATTTAAGAGAAGGAAAGAGGATGCTGCAGCATGGAGAAAAGGGCCTACCGATATAAGTTACATCAAGAACAAAACATTGCTTAGAACTAGAGAGAAAACTCAAATAAATATTATTAATTTATGACTATGGTGTGTTTTGTGTTTATTCTCTGCACCCATTTCTTTAGAAAAATAAACTTTTGTTTTGTGTATTAATCACAGAATCATAGAAAAGTTTGGTTTAGAAGAGACCACCTTCTAACCTGCCTGGCATGGACAGGGGTGCCACCCAGGTTGCCCAGGGCCCCATGCAACCTTACCTTGAACACTTCCAGGGAAGGGGCATTCACAACTTCCCTGAGAGGGCCTTACTGAGTAAAGACCTTCTTCCTAACAATCTAAATCTCTCTAATTTTAAAACCTTGTTGCCCATTGTCCCATCACTATCTGCCCATGTAAAAAGTTGTTCTCCCTCTTTTTTATGTGTCCATTAAGTACTGGAAGGCTGCAATGAAGTCTCCCTAGAGATTTTTTTTCAGGGTTCTTCTACTAAGAACATTAGTTTAATATTTATATATATATATAGGATTCTTTAATAGCTTATGAAAATGTCCAGAAAATAAGCCACAGACTTGTTTTCAAGGAGCTTCTTTATTAATTTAATGAAGAAAATAAAGGAACTTGTCAAAGGTTCAAAAAGGAAAATACACAGGCTAGGCAAAATGTTCCACCACAATACCAACTCAGCACTTGTTAATCAACAACACCCAAGGCAATATTCAACCAACTCACCAACTGGCATGATAAGTAAGTCAAATCCAATTCCTCCAGCTCCAAGCCACTCAAAGCATCAAGAGTAAAGAAAAAGAAATAGAGGGAGAAATTAAAAAGAGAAGGGGAAAGACGGAGAGATGGTTACCTCTAAAACTTTGTGGAAGGCCAGCTCTCACACGTCCAGATGTCAGGGTCACGATATGTGCCACACCTGTGCCTCTGGTTTTATCTACCCTAGATTCTACAGCCAAACCCCCCAGGTGGGGCCTCTGATGCACCTGCCATTCTGGGGTCCCAGGCCAGGGTGAGGGGCAGTGTTCCCACTGGCCCTGCCAATCCAAGCTGGATCAGGGGTCTCCAGGAGATGTGCGGTGTTACAGTTTTGCTGGGCTGTTTGTGCCTGGCAGCTGCTCCGAGACTTCCTCGTGTAGGCTCCAGGAGCTGCCATGAGGGTCAGGACACCACCCCACCTCCTTGAGGTTTGACCCATCCCTTCTCCCTCCACACACACACATGCATCCCCACAAGGTGGTCCTGACCTAATAATCACTGATGTAATGTGTAACAGTGACCCAAGCAGATCAATATTTCTTGCCATATGACATCATGCTCAGTATATAAAGCTGGGGGGAAGAAGGAAGAAGTGGGGGGTGTTTGAAGTGATTATATTTTCCTTCCTAAGTTTGAAGTGATTATATTTTCCTTCCTTTCCATTACCCCTGATGAGGCCTTGGTCTCCTAGAGATGGCTGAACACCTGCCTGCCCATGGAAAAATGATAATTCATTCCTTGTTTTGTTTTGCTTTTGTGCATAGTTTTTCTTTAGCCATTAAACTTTGTCTCAGCCGATGAGTTTTCTGCCTTTTACCCTTCTGATTCTCTCCCTGAGCCTGCTGGTGGGGAGTAAGCAAGTGGCTATGTGGTACTTGGTTGCTGTCTGGCTAGGGATTTTCCAAGTTAGAATGGAAAGCAGTATGAAGAGAGCTAAGAGATGTTCACATTTCTCAGTATTCAAGAGATATATGGAGGGTGAAGGGTCTCAAACCAGAGTTCTCTGTGTCTTCAGGCCAAAGTACATTCAACCATTCTCACTAACCACTCACTTTCACTTCTCTCGCTGCTCCAACAGGGGGTGGGAGGTGAATGAAGAGGAGACTGTCACCAAGTATTATCTGCAGTTAAGGTAAAATCTTCCAATATTTATGAAATATGTTCCTAATAATTATAGATCCTTGCCATTGATTTTATGACTGTAAAATAAAGTCTTGAGTTTCAAACTGAACTGAGCTTCAGAACTGGGGCATCAAGAGAGTGAAAATCATATTGTAAATGAGGGATCACGTGATGTGAAGAGAATAGAAGATAATCCAGTGTTCTTGATGGAGTCTTTATTTTATGGAGCTAAGAAAGCAATTGAATCTTTGGCCTGGTCACAGAAGAGTACATATGCAAGGTTAAAGTATAAATTCTAAAAATCTTGGTTAATAGGGAAAACTACAGCATGTACATATTAATGTGATGGATACATGTACATTGTCATAAACCTTATGAAACTGAGGACCTTTTCTGGATGCTATTAGTATAATTTACAAGAATCAACACAATTGTTTTGGATTAGATAATGGAAATTGGCACGATAAATAAATGTTAGAAAGCTCTTGGGAATGTGAAACTGTATTATTAAATTAAAACTTCAACTAAAATGATAAGGTCTGATGATTACATTTTCATTAGTTGTACATTTTGCAGTGTCACATAACAGCTTTGCTGATTATGCATAATTTAAGAGGTTTTCAAAATGCAACATAGTAATATTGTTGTGCTGGAAAAAAATGGATTGAACTAAACATTGAGCTAAAAGATACCTGCAGCTGTGAGCATGACTCTCTTTTTTTTTTTTAACCTGGAGCATTTGGGAGAAAATAGTTCTGTTTTCTTATAGGACATCCACTCTTGCAAAGAAATAATATTTTAATTGATCATGAATTTCAAAAAACAAAAAAAGGCAACAAAATAGATTTCAGGTGGACTAAACCAGAGAGATGTTACAGAAAGTTGGGTTTGTTTTTGTTTTTTTAGTTGGTTGGTTTTGTTTGTTTGGGGGTTTTTGTTTGTTTGTTGGGATATTTTGTTTTTTTTTATTTTTTTTTTTTTTTTTGGAGATGAAAGTAAAAAGTAACATGGAATAACCAGCCAAAGTTTGTGTCACACATAAAACACACTAGTTTAATTCTTTTAAAATGATTAGTACATGAATTTTGTTATTAAATATTGAGTTATTATTACATGACTATTTTAAACTATAGTATAACTGGTGAATTACTATGACCAAAGTGCTGGCCAAGGGGACAGCACCCAGTGAGCCCAGACACAGAGATCAGATGAGAACTACAGTGTGACCAGGACATGACCAAGGAAGCAGGGAAAGAACTTGGACACATATGAATGGCATAGCTAAAGTCCTAGTAATGTACCCAAAATGCAACCCATCCTTAAGGGCAGCCTATCAGACTGAATGCAAAGAATAAAATGTATCTTTTTTCTTTAATGATAATGAAGTAAATACTAAGCTTTGTATTGATACAGAAAACAAGAGTTGATTTACATACCGGATTTTGAAGAAAAGTGCTTGAGCGGCTCGGTTGTGAGAGTTAGTTTTATACAAATAATTTACAGACAACCCACTTGCTGTGTTCTCCACATCATTCAATTTTGTGATCCTTATGTAATGGTTAATTGGTTTTTCCACTAAAGTTTGGGATTTTATGTTTTTTTTTTTTCTTCAGCGTGTTAACACATTCATTTTGTGGATCATCCATCAAAGTACAGTTTCCCAGTCAGCCTGAACCACTATGGTAGCATAGTTAATTATCTTTAAAATAGCATTAGGATGCACTGTTTTAAAACTGGAGGTTGCTTTTCTGCTTATGGTTCAAAAGACTCTTAATACATTCTTATTGTTTCTCAGAGCTCCCAGAAATGAGTCATAGTGACAGATCCATGTGATCCATATGCCTATGTATATCTAATGATGGTATAGGTCTTTTCCAGTCTAAATGCGTCCTGATTTTTATGTATATATGTACATAAAATACATATATACAAGAATGTATTATCCCTTCCTAATCACTTCTTGCTATCTTGCCTCATATTACAGAACCATGTTTTTAATTTGCTTCATTTTAAACTTACAAGGACTATTCGGATGCAACTGAAGGATAAGAAAACAACTTCTGATGTCAATATTTTGATGAAAACAACAAAATCCCCATCTTAATACTCAGGTTTCCAATACTGGTATTTACATCTATTAAAACATACATTTTTTTGAATAAAAAGACCGCTTATGTTTTTACTCACCAAAACCTTACAAATAAGAGGAATAAATAAAAGAAAATATAGCTCAATAGTTTACCCAAAATCCAGTCATTTGTAACAAGCAGGGAAAAAATACAGATGTGATCTTCTGTTGTAAAGCTTAATTAGGTGAATATATGTTCTCTATACTGATGAACTTGCATGTAATATGAACAAATGTAGTATGATGGTGATCAGTCTGTCTTCACACCTCATGAAGTACATATCGTACTTTTATTTTGATGTCAATAACATATTTACTAGTCTATAAACTAGTGTTAACCCAAATAACTTGAGGTTTTAGTCTTGAAAAATAAAAAAATAAAAAATTAAAAAAAAAAAAAGAAGATCCAGCTTTTCTAAATATTACTGTTCGTATGTGGTCATCACAGAGGTTAATTGATGCCTGTATTTAAACTGCTGAAGAAAGCCTAGGTGTCCAGTTATTGAACATGTCTTAATGGGCCTGTTCAAAAGCTATGTAAAGTTGAGCATCAAAACAGAAGACTTCGTAAACACAAATCACTTTTTAAAACCTTAACTGAAAGTATAGACTGAGAAAACAACTTTGACAAAGTACTCAAACTGCTGGAGTTTTCTACAGACTCACAACATTTAAACATCTTTGAACTGTGAATCTCTAAAATGTTTTATTAAGTTTAAATCCACTCATGCTTTAATTTAACAAGATTACAAGATAGCATTTTCAGAAAAAAAAAAAAAAACAACCCACACCTCTGTTTTCATATTCAGAAAAGGAGTCAAAATTATTTGACACAAAAATAAACAAATAAATACATAAATATGTTAGTTCTGTCATTCACTGGTACAAAGGAGTACTGTGGATTTCCCCACTGTTTTCTGTTTTACCCAGAAAAATCTTCCTTCACTGTTACGTTATTCTGTTTTTAAAGATAATTTGCTTATCTATGTTTTTAATACATTATAAAACTCCATGTGACAAATACTATGCATGTTACAGTTTTAAAATATACAATTTAATGTTACTCATAAATTAACTAGGACTTTTAGTAAATTTGATAAGGAACTAGAATTTTTACAAAAAAACTATTTAAATGTCTCTCATTAACAAATGGGAATGGATTTATTTCATTGCCCACAGTTCACAATAAGCCAAGGAAGACAGAGCCAATTCTATGTTAATCATATTACTATTGCTCTATTAATACACTTTTTATTTATATTAAATGTGGAATGTTTTTGCAATATGGTTTTCAAAAAGGAAATTATCATAACATAAGAACAGTTAAAGTTTACTATATCTAATTTGCTATTCTTCTATTCTGAAGAACTGAAATTTTAGTCTACATTAAAAAAAAAAAAAATATTGTGCAAAGAAAAAGAAACATGTACATTCCCAGTACAGCAATCTTTCCCTTCTGCAAAAAACTCAAAAACATTTGCTACCCATTTATTTTAATGGGTTTAAAACATGTTTAAATGCAAGAACCTAAAGGCTTAAACAAATCAGTGGATTTAAAGCAATTTTTTCTGCTGCATCTATTCTTGCCAGACAGACTCCTGAACCATTCCCATAACAACAAGAAGTGCCAAAAGCACTTAAAGGAAGACATCAGCTTTGTGAGCTCCTACTAGATCTTCTAAATTTAAGGTAGCAGATACCTCTTTTGTTCTAGCTTCTTGCAACAAAATGAAGCTTTTTGGAGTGACTCAAATTAATGTATTTAGACCAGGTGAACACATATTGTATTTAAATTTTGAGGCTGAAGGAATTGCATTTCTCTGTGATGCTCATAAGACTAAATTATAAAAATTATAAAAAATATTAAAAATATAAAAATAGTCTTTTTTGCCATAAACTAAAACTATTTGGGTTTCAGCTGAAATTTTATATAAAAGGTAATCTTTATTTTTTTCTTCTTTTGCTTTGATAGCAATAGGAATTGAAATATTTACATATAAAAAAGTCTGCCTTCCATCTTAATTGAGGTTCCAAAAATAACTTTAAAGTTTTACAGTTGTTTGGTTTTCAAACATGCTGTAAGAGAGAGGGGATACTAACATTTCCTTTTGATCAAATATGATTTGCAGAAATGAAAAGTTCTGATGCTACTGTTTGCCAACCTGTCTTGAAAATCTCATCTCTGTATCACTGTATAGTATTACATACTGAAGAGGACTATGTAATAATTACACAAAAATAGATAATGTGACAATCAGGATTGAGACTATGTTGGTGCAAGACACAGTGGATAGAAGTGTGAGCAGACAAACTCCAGGAGGAAGATTACTTACTTGTGTAAGCTCTTAGTAATAGTAGTGAGTACTTTATTTTCATTTTATCACCAAATTGTATTAGGAGAATGGGTAATTTCCACATTTTCATACAGAAAATCTGGAAACAGAACTGTTGAAATAAATTCTGTAATACATTTTCTGTCTTCTTGCAATGTTCATAGGCTATAAAGCTCCAGCTCCAGCTTGCATGTTTGCCCATAGCCATTCATTAATCTCCCTGTCTTGAAACTTTGTCCTCTACTCTCCTGATTTGTTGATGATATTGCCCTAAAGGGAAAGCTAAGACAGTGTTTTCACAGAAAAGAAAAATCCCTAAAGAAGCCTTTCTGAAAGTATGCTTAAATTTCTAAATTTCAGAGCAAACTTTGAGTTTGTGAAGTTAGTGCAATTTGTAATTTCTTTTCATTTATTCTTCCATTCCTAAGTTTTTCTGCCAAAGACTGAATTTGACATCTGATTGTTTTCTGAATTCTTACTAAGTAAACCACTCTCCAGAATTATTTGATTTTTTCTATTTATAAAAAGATAACATACATGAATCATACTGAATGCATTTTAATTGAATATTTAAGAACAAACCCATAATTTATAATAATTGAAAACCATTTAATTAAAGAACTATTGTGAAAATTATGCAACATGTTATTATCTTCAAAGATAAGTAAATGTACTTTTTATGAACTGCTGGGAAAATATTTCTTGTACAAAAAAAAAAGGAAAAGTGAATACTGCTCACTTAATTTGATTTGTTAAAAATGTCCTATTACAAATAAATGCAAAACATATAAATAGAAAATGGTAAATGAAGTTCACTACATGTAACTTAACCTAAAGCATGTTTGTATTGTGGATATTTATATGCAAAGTCTTTCAAACAATAAATGTAATGCAACTGAATAAAAGTAAAAACTAGCAGAAGGTTTAACATGCAGTAAATTCTTTAGAGACTAATCTCTATAAAATGAAGAATAAAATAAACCCAAATATCTAATAAACTGTATTACAGTACTCTGTACTATTGTAAATTGCTACAATGGAATTTAGCAGGAAATATTAAATGTATTGGGGATTGTTATTTTTGCAAACCAAATTATTGCACAGTAATTTGATTTTGCTTGTTTTCATGATTAGTTGGAAGACAACAATAATGACTTAAAAGACATCTTAGCTACAATTTAGTACTCGTTTTGTTTTGTGGGGGTTTTTTTTATATTTAGGTAGAGATAAACAGCAAACAAACAAACAAAGAACCTGCAAACTCTCTACAGGACTCACAGGAGTAAACGGGTTTCATTCCATGATAAAACACAGCAGTTTCACTGATTTCTGTAGGTTTAGAATAGACTCACACACCATCCACCCTGGAACCCAGGAATGTCAGAGTTCAACACAGAACATTAACATATTTACAGCTTAGGCCTTACAGTTACAGTGGCTGATTGCAAAATAGAAATAGCAGTAGCAAACTTACTTTCAATATTGTACGAGGAGCAAACAGAATGTATACTTTCAGTTCATATTGAAAAAAATTTAAGATCATAGGGATCTTATAAAAGAAGTAAATAGCAGTCTGTGGGTTTTGTTGACAGCTGTGTGTTGAAGGCACAGAAAGCAGCTCTATCCTTATGAAACTTAGATCCTAAACCACAAATTTTATAGGGCAAGTTGAAGCACATGAATAAGTTTATAGTGATTAACTTATGTGCTCTGATGATCTGAAGTCTTAAAAATATTTTAATTGAAATTATTTTTTTCTCAAGAGATATACTCACACTATTTACTTTTTTAATTAGGATTTTCAATGCTTTTGCTTTAAACTACACTGCTTAAAAGAATCATGCATTTGTCCCTATACAAGAATTGATTTTATCGTATGTTCCTGTTTGCTACTACTAGCAATGTTCTCAGTAATTTCATTGGCCGATGATTCATGAAATAAAGTTCAGCTAGTCTTCCACATACAATGGAGCTGGTGGAGAGTCCCCCTACCTCATGCTTTCATAGTTCAGATTTTGGTACACTCCACTCTTGAAAGATATAGCAGAAAACAATTTTGTTATTTTAGTACCAGCATATTCTTACAAGAGAAGATAAATACCAGAAGCTATTATATTGCTGACACAACTTTTTTCCAATACTGCTTCCCATCTTCATTTCCTTCAGTAATTTTACTAAGCAATTTTTTAAAATGCACTCCAAGCAAACATGTTATGCTTAGCTTGCTAAAAGAAGAATGAAAATATAATTAACATGCTCCTTCTATATTGAAAAGGTATGGCTTTATCATTATTTTTTTGCAAAGGGAGAAAATACAAGAAGGAAAGAAATAATTTATTTCTTGCCATAATATATCAAAATTATTCGTATTTTTGAGTAGTTCTTTGACCTAGAAAGCCTGCTTATAAGAAATACTCCCGAAGGACCTCTAAGGTTGTGCTAGACACATGTAAATTCTGAGGAAGATGTTAAATTCTGAGAAAATGCATCGATTATGCAAGACGAAAAAAAAATCTAGTAAAGGTAAGATTGGTGAAATAAAAATTCAAGGTTTAAAGAGAAAAAAAAAAAGGCTGAAACGAAAATGCATAGAATTCTAATGGAGGAGGGAATTATTTTTGAGCATCAGCATCAGAGATTATCTCCATTTCAATATTTCAAGAAGACACTGAATTTCTACTACCTGAGCAATGGCTGCCAAGTTGGCAAAGATTCATTGCATGAATTATTGAGAATAGGAGCATACTAATGCTTAGCATAGAAGATCATTGTTCTCAGTTATCCCTGTGTGTATTAGCCCATAAGAAATTACTTTGTACTTTGAAGTTGTGTTTATTCTACCTGCAGAATGTCTTTGTAAATGGTTAAAGTTGCCCAAACAGTTACACACAAAAGGAGGGTTATACTGCAAAAAGTGGAGAAGGCTGATGTAGCATTAGGGAAAAAACAGGGAAAGAGATTTCTGGATAGAGGCTTGCTGAGTTTGGTGCCTCTGGTCAGAAGAGTGAGGTGGAGGCCTGATTTTAAATTACTTCTGTGTACCCAGCAGGACTCTGTGTTTCAATAGACTGAAACTCCACTTTCAGCGGTGGCAATCAGAACAAGCTCTATGACTGAAACTCTAGTAAAAGGGGTGGCAGTAAGTGTTCTATTGAATTCTATAAACTCTTTCAGTACACAACCATATATTTTACCCATAAGTAGTGTTAACTACACATAGAGATACATTTATAGTTTCTTATGGTGTTTGCACGATCACAATCCATGCTAGCAAAAAATAACTGAATTTTGTGAAAGTATTTGTTTATTACTCTTCCTATAAGGATTAAACTGTTGTTGTTGTTATTGTTGTAAGAAATTGATATGCATTCTACACTACATCATTTGCTTAATGAAGTAGTTTCATTTCTAGATCCAGACTGAAATGTTGAAAGATAACAGGCAATGCTTTTTAATATTGCCTAGGGTTTATCTCTCTCAAGTTGAGCAAAGACAAGATTACTATCAGAAAAAGAACAGTTTATGTAAAAGAATATCTATAAGACAAAGTGCCAGGGAAACAGAAAAGGAATACCTCTTTGAGGAATCTGTACACTGTCTGGTTTATGGAAAAAAACCCAAAACAAACCAACAACCAAATGAAAGTAGAAATTGAAACAATTGTTTTTTTCTCTTTTTGCATTAGCATACTGGAACCTTGTTTCTATTTGAAAGCAAAATTTTTTAATGTTTTCATTAAAAGTCTTGAGCTTATAGCTACCACCGTCTGAAAAAGTGTTTATGACATAAACAGGCTCATGGTGTCTTTGAAAAAAAAATATATTTTTATAATAATGTTTCTAATTATTATTTTCCTTCAAGTTTTTGTGATATGCATACTGAAAGAGATATTTTCCTCAATTAATTTACATAAAGTATAGTAAACTTTCATTCAATTATATTTTTGCTTCACATATTATTTTCATAATATCAGTACTTTAGTACGACAATATGATTGTTGTTGACTTGGATTTGTACTGTTATTTCCAAGGGAAAGAAAGACAAAAAATAAAATCCTTATAATACTATGAGTGACATTCCAAACTAACTAGAGTGGGAAGAATAAGTACCATTTTACTTAATCACTAATGGTCACACTAAGTGTCTAAAATCTGATGGAATTAAGGCTCTTTAATTAAGATAGAAAAAATATTAAATCTGTCTTTTATAATAAAAAGTAGCCCAAGAGGAATCCAACTGAGGTAAAGGACTTTTTTAGTTTTTTTCCTCCCTAGCTGGACTACACAACAGAAATAGAGACTCCGAGAACTGTTCTGGTGTTACTCAATCCTGTGTTCTGAAAGATTCAGAAAAAGAAAAAAAAAACAACAAACCCTCATTTTCCCCGAACCAATCATCAACACACAAAGATAATGCTCATGAAGTTTCCACCTTAGAGTTGAAAAGGTTGATTATCTTTGGTAAACACAGTAGGGTGGTTTTATTTTGGTTTGGTTTTAATATCAAGACATCTATATGCTCAGATATTATGTATTAATCTTGTATAGGTATGAGCTTACAACGGAAGAAAAATTGTAATGTACTTAGAACAACTTATCTTGATTTTCCATACCTTAACTGAAACAGAAGACCTGGGGAAACTGTCTCAGAATTTCATGTCAAAAATGTCAGTAAATTTTGTTGTCTAGACATTAGTAAGTCTGTAAAGTCTTTAAAATATTTTCATGGTGAGAAGAGAATTATAGAAACAATTAAAATTTCAATAGGATAATAGCAGTTCTTTCACCTACTTATGCTGGTTACTTTGAAGCTCTTATTTCCAGGGTTATATATTCTGATTACATTTAAGCAATATACAATATGTTTAAAAATAAGATTAGAGTGTATTCTGTAAGCAAACTGAACAAGTATCAAAGCTATATTAATGGAAAATCTGTGAATAAACTTCAGCAACCAGTACCTATGTAGTAACAGACACCCCACTCACTCATTCAAGTGAGGCATATGTAATTCTTTCCCTGACAGGTCATATTCTCAATTTCATAAATTTAGATTCTTGCATTTTCATTTTTTAATGAATGCACTTTTGTGTGTTACAAACCATAAACCTTAGCTTCTTTACAAAAGACCTTCACAGATCATTAACCATTATTTGCCTGCCAGGTTCTCAGATTGTTTTTTATTTTAATATTTATACATAATTCTTAAAGAATCATGTTGAAATTCATTCCAAATAGTACAATAGAAAAATATCCCAAACATTATTCTTGTGCATTATACTGAATTGCCACTCAATATTCTAAAGGAAACCTGAAGTATATTCAATAAGAATACAACTCCTTCAAAATAACAAAACTAGTATGAAAAATAATAAATTAAAAAAGAAAACAAAAACAATCGATTGGGTGATCAGCTCACCAGCTACAGTTTTTATCCATGAATTGTCAGTTCTGTTACTATTATGGACTCCATCACAGGTCTGAACATTTATTTTCTGCTTGCAGAAATCACTACTGTATGAACAACTGTGACTGAGAGGGAGGGTCTTTTTCTTGCAGCCACAGAGTTCCACTAGGCAGACAGTTAGTATGTGAGAATGGTGGCATTTTTCAGTACATAGTATAATAATGCATTAAAGACCATACTCAAATATTATTGAGATGTAAAAATAGCATATACAGTATACAAATATTAACCATATTGTCAATATGCTAAATTGCAGAGAGAAGTATTGTCTAGAATACATTTGATATGACCCCACAATGTATATATCCAAAGCCCAAAATTGAGTTTAATTCTTCCATGTAGGGGCAGTCATGTTTCATTTCATAGTCATAGTTAAATTCTTACGTTTGCTTTGATTAAAAAGATTCCCTGTTGTACTTCATATCACAAACTACTGCCTGTGTTCCTTATTTAGGGAGAGTTTCCTAGTAGATCAGACAGCATATTGGTGAAAATTCTGTTTGTCTTTCTGTTTACAATGTGTAGGCATTTTCTAGAGACAGAAAACTGGAGTAAATGGCTACAGGAAACTTTCACAGAAAACAGATACCCTCACATTCTGATTATCACTTTTCATGTAATGTTGATGGAATAAAGATCAAATGCACCTGAAAGTAAGCCTTCATAGCCAGGCACAACATATGTGTCTAGTTGTCTCAGTATTTATGGGAAAACAAGCCAGACCTGAACTAAAATATAGTTCTCGATTTCTCTATTTGCTTAATATTGGAGAAAATATCATCTGATACTCTCAGTCTTTTAGTATGCTTTAATGCAAGGCTAAATAATTCCCTAAACTGACAGAGGATGTATTTAACTTTCATTTGTCTCTACAAAGCTAGTACGTATCACTTTAAGAATTAAGGGATTAAAATCAATTTTATCTATAGAAAGAAATCACAGACCATAATTTTTTTTTCAAAATTAATATTGTGATAGTGATTTAATTTTTGGGTTATTGTAACTATTCAAAAGTCACTAATACCACATTCCTTGAATTTATGAAATGTATATGCATAATTACATAATCGGAATGCTAATTAGAAATCTTATCATGCCACTGTGTTATTCAGAGGCATGGTCTTGAGAAGTGAATCTCAAAGGCATTGGTTAGATGATACTTTCCTTTTACTCAAATGAGAGATATGAGATGTATGGTTACGGTATGTTCTCCTCACCTCTCCAAAAGCATAGTGTACTCAAGCACTTGCAACAGCACATTGCTTATATCTAAATATTACTGAAAATAATTGTTACTAGATAAAAATAACAAACAGTTTGAAATATGCTGAGGTAAAAATTATTGCTTTTGATACTGTAGTACCTTTGCTACCTCTTTAAAAATTTATGTAGAAGGGCTATTTTTACACTTCCCATTGAATTATCCAAATGTCATATTCTTCTGACTTTGGAAGACAATAAAGACTATGAACCACAGTTGAGGTAAGATTTAGGGTTAGGTAACTGTTAGATAATAGTCTTTTATTTTTCCCTACTGTTAAATGAAGACAATTTTGAGGACAATAATTTCTTAAAGAGGTAAACAATATACTTAACAACACCAATAGCAGAAGAGACCACAAAAACAGCTATTATGAAAATAAGAAATAAACAACAACACTGTATGTATCAGAAAACAAAAAATGTAGATATATGAATTGGTAAATGAGAAAAAATGTTCCAAATCATTTGTGTCGAAGCTGTCAAATAAAGGACTTTCATGACTTGTAATTCAATAGTATTTCAAGACTCAACGTGTAAGATTGAAACTGATGTCAGAAACTCAGCACAGGTAGAGGTTCTTGTCAATGATTATTTTATCACACATTAAAGTATGTAGTCTTATAAACATATGAGTCATTCATATTTTTCTCCATCTCACCACCTATCTCCTTCAAAAATCCTCAGGAAAGAATATCCTGAAGAATAAGAAATATGTAACTTACCCATGTTTTCATTAGTCTAAAAATATTAGCTTATGAACAGAACCTGATGTGGAGGAAGATATTTTAATTGAATGTTTTTGATTGGCATAAAGAAAAAAAATCTTAATGGCTTCACTGTCATAGACCCTTTATAAAACTAAATAAATTAAAAAAAAAAAACCAACAACAACAAAAAAACCCACAAAAATGCAATTGTTTGCCACTCTAATCTTTTGAGGTTTTTGGGTTTTGGGGCTTTTTTTTAAAGTCTGTGATTTAAAATTAGAGCATTAAAAGGCATCTGTGTCAAAACACTGAAAAGTCAGAGAATGTAAGTCATATTCTTATTATATATTTAAGAGAGGTCAAGAGATCAGACATTCCAAAATAAACATGCTGTAGAGATATGTCGGCTGAGGTACTGAAGCATGACCGCACATTAGCAAAGCTACCAAGTCCTGTCCAGTGTTGCCTCAGGAACTCAGAAAACATTTCTGCTTCTGTATGTAAGCATGAGTGATTCTTTGCACTGTAGTCCACTAAACAGTGGGGACATCTCCTTAGTGTCTTAAATGTCTTAGTGTTTACAAGGCCAGGACTAAACATGAATTAAAACTTTAATTTCATTAATTATGTGTACACTTTACACTAGCTCTTGATCTTCCTTAAGTGTTTTTATCTGTCTCGTAATACATTGATTTCACTGTGATATGATTCACACTGCAGATGAATCAGTATTCTGCACACAGTATTTTACTGTGATAATCAGCAGTACTTTAGTAAGAACAGTTTTTAAAATGCAATTTTTAAAGTAAAATTTAATATGTTATTTGGTACCAGAGTAGCCATTGTTCAAATAGTAACATAAAAAAAAAAAAATCACTTTATTGGTAGAGTTTCCTTTATGGCTGCCATTAGAAATAATAATAAAAATAATAAATATTTAAAAAAAAAACACACAAAGAGCAGATTAGGATTGGTTTTATCAATCTTGTTAATCATTTCTTTAAAAATTGTGATTTCTGACTTCAGTATTTGCACAGGGATCAATTTGAATTAAAGTGCATTGCATAAAGAACAATGAACAAAAGCATCATCTGTAGATAATCTAAATAGATGGGCAAACATATTTATAGTCAGAAGTTTCCCTGAAAATATATTGATGATGACTGTACAATTCTCTGAAAGGATGAATGTTGTCACCACTTTATAGGATTGTTCATCTCATGAAATCAGTATCAACTGACCTCTTGAAACAATAAGGGTTGCTAATATTAAAGCTGGACAAAAAAAAAGAAAAAGAAAGAAAATTATCATTTTGGTAACTTTTAAAATGATAGCGAAAAGGAGGCACAGCAAAACTTTCAGTTTTCTAATAATGATACAGTTGTATAATGAATGGAATGGAATACTGGGAAAAAAACAATCAGGAATAGTTCTGCCCTTTAGTTGTAGTTATATTTGCTTACATAAATATGTTATGGATTGATGGTTTTTCTTGTTAACATTTTTTTTCTATTTAAATGAATTTAAATGAACTAGTTCTCCTAATAACACTTTCAGTATTTATTGGGTTTTTTTTCTTTTCTGTGTGATAGCATTTGTGCAGCAATTACATTTAGAAAATTATAACTTTAAATTCTTTTTTTAACTGATTTTTAATAAAGGACTTGGTCTTATATGCTTAATTAGTTATCATTCATCCATTAAATTGATTCTTTATTTTTACAGTGGCAATACTCTGAGGAGGCTCTAAAGTTCAACTTCCATTTTCCTAAACATTTTCTTGAAAAACAGCTTGCAAGGTGACTGAGACCTCTACAACTTTTACCAATAATTCTGTCCTGTCTTAAACACCAAATTATTAAAGTTCGCATAATATGAATATACTTCAGTGCATCTTTCAGATTTATTTCAAGGCAGCCTGAAAGCTGGTTCAATGGTTGTTCATAACTAGCCATTAGCACAACACCCAGTAATCTTTATGAAAAGCACACACCTCTTGGCAAAAAGTCAAAAGTGGCCACTGTTGCTGAAGTGGTAAGGTGTGGAGCCAATTTGATTCTTAGGCATAAGCAGTTTCTGAAAACTCCAAACCACTTTTCAAAAGAAGTTTGAAAACGGTATTTCAGAAGACAGCAGCAAATACTCTTATATTTAGATGCAAGATATTAAAATGTTGCTAGAGAAGGTCCTGGTATATCGGCATCAAAGGCTCAAAATGACTCTGGAGATTCCAACATTTAAATCTTATTTGACTGGTACTTTTTGCTGGGTTTGGATTCAAAATTCAGAACACAATTCATCTCACATAATCTTAACTGCCTAACATTTGATCTAAACTAATCATTTAGGATATCCCAAGAGCACAGGGACAATTATTTCGAGAGACGATCCACCACATTTCCATTTAACATATTTTACAATTCAGAAGCAAACATTTCCTGGAAATGTCTGTGGTATTTAACTTGCTATTACAAAAGCCCACATTACATGACCAACTTTGAGATGCTTAATTCCATTCATAGCAGCTGGCTCCAACTTCCATTATGTAAAATAAATGCTAGATTTGGTTAAAAGTAATTTTAATTTGTTTTCATTTTTAAAATATGTTGAGCTTGCTTTTTCTTTTTTCATTTAAGATAAGCACAGTTGGGCATCTTAAGTCTGTTATTGCCCCTCAGGTGAAGAAGTAACTTTTGTAAAATTTTAAAGGGATTTACGATATAAAAAAATATTCATTAAAAAAAAAAAGAAAACATTCAAATCATTAATCTCTATTTTTCTTGGACTTGTAAACTGCCTGTTAATTAATAAGTTTGGCAAAGACTCCCTTTTCATAGTTGTGGGTGTTACTGCAATACAAAAAAATTAAAAGAGAAGCAGCTGGGCAGAATCCCCTGTCTTTGACTCAAAATTTACACAAGTGTAATATAAGACTTGAGGCAGTTTCCACTCAGGCCATGAGTTCAAAAGGCTTATGCATGCTTGAAAGGTTTGGACTATCTTCTAGAGCCACCTGCACACAGCTTTCTTATTTTTGAGAGGAATCTTTTTCATACTGTCACCACAACCACCCTCAGCTCAGGAGGATTTTCAAAACATAATCACAGCATGAACACTGGCTGACCTTGGCAATGGTCAGTGTCTTTTAGTAGTGAATGTACTTACAAAAGCAGGCAATCCATAGAATTACTACTGTCTTTCCAATTCCACCTCCTGCATGCCTAAAGAGATAGAATATGAAAGACTAAACCAACCCATTTTTAGTAGCACTTAATACAAGCACAGTTATTTTTGGATAATTTTTGTGAAGGTTTTGATGAATGCAAAAGTCCTCTCTGCAAACCTTCTTGATACAAAAGTCACTTAAGAATGCTTCAGTGTTTGTTTTTTGAGTTCTCAGCTAATTTTTCTCCTTGCATGATGTTGTTAATACACATAGCCACTACAAGTAACATCAAAACTTTTCAAAAACAAATGTCACAATCTTGTAACTGCACAAATAATCATGACTCATCTGTGATTTTTGCCTGAAAAGAAACAAGGATTGCATGCTGTTGCTTAGAGCCTTCAACCAGTACTCAGAATACAACATAGCTCTTGAAAAGTACTATAACTGGATTAAAGGAGAGTGCTAATATATTTTTAGTGAAGACTCTAACAACTTAAAGAGACAATCAATAGAATGGTGACAGCTCTTTCAAGACCTTTTATTCTGAGAATGCCAGAGCTCTCGACCCTCACATATAAGAAATCAAGCAAGGAAGACCAGAGAAGAGCATGGCTGTGTGAGCTGGTTTGGGCTAGAATAGAGTTAGTTTTCGTTATAGTAGCCAGTATAGAGCTAAATTTGGGATTTGTGATGAAAACAAGGTTGGTAATACAGGGATCTTGCTGAGCAGTGTTTGTACAGAGTCAAGGCCTTTATTGGTCTTCACCTCACCCCACCAGTGATTAGACTGGGGATGCACAAGAATTTGAGAAAGGATCCAGCAAGGGCAGGTGACCCCAATTGACCAAAGGGATATTCCATATCATGTGGCATCATGCTCAGCATATAAAACTGAGGGAAGTAAAAGAGGGGGGAGGTGGAATTCAGAGTGATTCTCTTTGTCTTCTCAAGTAACTGTTAACTGTGACAGAGCCCTGATTTCCTGGAGATGGCCGAATACCTGCCTGCAAATGGGAAGTGGTAAACAATTTCCTTGTTTTGCTTTGCTTGTCTCTGCTGTTTTTACTTTACCTATTAAACTCTCAGCCCATGAGTTTTGTCACTTTTTCCTCTTCCAACTTTCTCCCCCATTCCACCTGGGGAGAGTGACTGTGTGGTTGAGTGGTGCTTGGTTGTCAGGTGGAGTTAACTCAAAGGTCCAACGTGGTGTCATTATCTCAACTCAAACTTACTAATGACAGGTTCTACTACCTAATGAAGCTCCTATTTTGAGCTAAAGGAAGAAACAAATTGCATTTGCAGTTAGGGTAACACTGGTTTTACAAGTTTTGTAGGGTTGTATTCGTTTGTAGTTTTGTATTCGTTGTTTAAGATATGGTGAAACTGCTACCTCATTATAAAATAAACAGATTGCCTCACCTCCTGGTCAAAATAAAGTGTAAGAAGGAAGTGCACAGGCATTAGAATCAGGGACATATATCCTGAGAATAATGTATTAATGCTATGTAGGAATAAGGTGAGGAAAGTTAAGGCACAGCTGGAGATGAATTTGGCAAGGGATGTGAAGAATAGTAAGAAGAGCTTCTACAGATATATTGATCAGAAGGGGAAGATAAAGGAGTATTTATCCCACCAATAAATAAGACAGGAGAACTAGTGACCACCAATGGAGAAAGCAGTGGTCTGCAACAATTATTTTGCATGAATTTTCAATGACAATCTCTCTTCCCACGTCTCTCAAGACCCTGAAATTCAAGGCAGAGATTGAGACAAGAAAGAGTACATGAGAAACCTGAACATACACACGTCCATGGGACAAAATGAGATGTGTTTCAGGGTCCCGAGGGAATTTGCTGTGTCACTATATCACTCACCATCATATTTGCAAAGTTGTGGCAGTCAGCAGAAGTCCACAGAGATTGGAAAAAGGGAATATTGCACACAATTTTTAAAATGGCAATAGGGACCACCCTGGGAAATAACGACCATGCAGTCTCACCTCTGTGCCTGAAAAGATCAATAGAAACTTTTGAAGAGAGAAGATGATTGTCCCACTCTGCTCTGCACTGGGGCAGCCTCACCTTGACTATTGTGTGCAGTTTTGGATGCCACAAAATAAGAAAGATATTAAGCTCTTAGAGAGTACCCAAAGGAGGGCAATGAAGATGGTGAAGGGTCTTGAAGGGAAGCTGTATAAGGAGTGGCTGAGGTCACTTGGTGTGTTCAGCCTGGAGAAGAGGAGACTGAGGGGAGACCTCATTGCAGTTACAACTTCCTCATGAGGGGAAGAGGAGGTGCAGACACTGATCGCTTCCCTCTGGTGATCAGTGACAGATTCACCCCAGGTGGCAACTAAGCACCACACAGCTGCTCATTCTCTGTCCTCAGGTGGGACACAGGAGAGAAATGGAAGAGTGAAAATGAGAAAACTCATGGGTTGAGATAAAGACAGCCCAATAGGTAAAGCAAAAGTATCAGATACAAGCAAAGAAAAACAAGGAATTCATTCACTACTTCCCATTGGCAGGCAGATATTCAGACACCTCCAGGAAAGCAGAGTTCCATCATGCGTGACAGTGACCTGGGAAGAAAAATGGCATCACTCTGAACATCCTGCTTCTTTCTTATTCATCCAGATTATGTGCTAAGCATGATGCCAGATTGTATGGAATATCCTCTTGGCCAGCTGGAGTCAGCAGTCCTTAATGTGTCACCTCCAAGGTATATGTGCATGCTCAGTCTCCTTGCTGAGAGGTTGCAGTGAGAAACAGAGAAGTCCTTGATTCTGTGTAAGCACTGCTCAGCAAAAGCTATAATACAGGTGTGCTATTTTCACTGTTTTCATCAGAAATCCAAATCATTCTACCATACAAGCAACTATGATGAAAATTAATTCTATCCAATCCAAATACAGTACTTTTGATTGAAATAAATTGATTGAAACAAATTTGTGTTTCTTTTCACCAGTGACCACCAGAAGTATAGTTGTGATGTGATACAACATCAGACTTTGAAATGGAATCCAGCTAAATTTTAATACACTTGCATTTAGCTGATAATATTGGTGATTAGATGGCCAAGCTCTCGTTATAGTCAGTGGAAATCTGGGCTCAATTATATTATATGTAATATAATAAATATAACAAAACCTTTCTTTCTTTCTTAAGTCCTTGAGTTGCTAACAATCTTGGCTCATCTATCTAGACTATGAATAATGAATAATCTTATTATAGAATTCAAAGATTTTTCATACAGTATGAAGCAAATAACTTGTAAGAAAAGCTGGCCAACAGTTTACGAACCAAGAGACCATATCTCTACAATTACTCCCTTAATTCATGCAATTTTTATTAGAAATACAGGAATGTTTTATCTCCATGTACACCATTAAAAATCCATAATGCTTTTTAGCTAATATGAAAAGTTATCATGTTATTCCTACTGAAATTATGTAATACCTTAATATAAACACCAAAACCTTGAATTAATATAATCATTCTGTTAGGGTTAAAAAAAAAAAAAAAAGGAAAAAACCAGACACCACCATCATTCCCCCACCTCCACACCCCAGGATTCAATCCATAGTGTATTACCACTGACCCATTTAGTGTAGGGAGGACACAATAAATCAATGTTTGTTAACATATGCTTAAGTAGAAAGGCAATTTCATGGGTCAGGCAACATAGTCATGAAATGTCTGTGAAGCAGTGGTGCATTGACTATTGAGAAAGACACAGCCAAAATGACAAAATTTTTTTTACTTTTGCGTGCATTCTGATTTCCTTTTTGTTATTACTTTGGTCAAACACTCATTTCTATGTCAATAATAGTTGTTAGCAACATATTCATAAAACTAAGGTCAGTATTTCAAGCATTTAAAGTAGTATTGTTTATTCTAAGTGATCAGGATAGTGAGGAAAGGAAGAAAAAAACCCTTGGCAGCATGAAATACAATGCAGTGCACTAAATTTTCTTAAAGGAAGCTTAATTCCAGGCCTCGATTTGAACCTTCACTAGTCCCAAGAGTTAGTTTACTTTCAAAGTCAGGGGAGATGAGGATAGAAAAGAGTCACCATTATGCTAAATTTTAAAACAACTCTCAATTAGAGAAATAGGTGGCAGAGAATGAAGCACCATGTAGATGTGCATTAATACCATTAAATATGTCCACAAGACATATACATTCCTAAAGGACAAAATCAGTTATAAAATCTGAACCCTCTCCTGTGAACCAGGAATTACACAAGAAATATATCTGTGTCTTTAAAATAATCTCTTCCCTACTATCTTAACTTTATGCAAGTCCAAAGCCTCTTTGAAATTTTTCCAATGCTGTTTCTAATAAGGCTCAACTGACTACTTAATGCATAATAGAACTTTCTTCAGCTAAAAATGTTAAATCTTTTATCCACCTACCTTGACCTCCACATTAGCATGTAAGGAACATGACAGTGAAAGTAGATGCTGAATTTTTATTAGACATTCTAGTATCTTCAGTTCTGTTAATTTAGAGGGAAACGAGTGTCAAGAAGTTGCCTTTTCTGTATTGTATAGAAAGAATCATTTATGCATTATTAAAATGCAGCATATCCTGGCAGAATTTTTAAAAAGAGAAAGAAAAGAAAATAAGGAAAAAAAATTATGCATACATGTTCTTTAATGATCTACCATTAAAAAAACCCCAAACAATTAGACTGTCCTTCTAGTGATAAAAAAGCTAGCTGGATTTTCCTTCATGAGTAAAGGTTATTTTGTTTCATCTCAGAAATTTTGAAAACATTTAATGAATATTTAAAATGATAATACATAAGGTTTGTGGTCTTCAATCTGCATTCATACAAAACTGTTATCAAATAAGTTTGTCAAAGTAATACGACACAAGCTAGGCCATAAGGTAGGAAGAGAAGCATGCTAAGGGAAATGTATTACCTTAATTACGGAATATTTGCTAATATCCAACAGCAAATATGTCAGCTGAACTCCAAAATTCCTTAAAGCAGAAGACAGTATTCTATGCCTTTATTAGATGTATATTTATTTTTGGATTATGTTACGTAACAAAAATAGTGAGAGACAATAATTCTTCCTGATATTGAATTTTTCCATTTATAAAATTATTTAGTGGAAACAATAAATATGTTTGATGAATACATAGGTTTTCAAGAGAGCTTTTTAAGAATACAATTTTGTATAAATTTTACTGTTTAGTTTTTGAAGAATGATGCACCTTTTTTTTTTTTTTTCATTTGTCCACTGTTACTATGATATAGTCTATTAAAAGAATTCATCGGGTCACAGAGAAGAAGGCTGTCTTCTGCTATCTGATCAAAATCAAGTAGAAACCTACAGAATAAGAAAGAGCAAACTCTGAGAACAACTGAACAGGCCAGCTGGAAAACAAGCATTCAGTTTTCCAGAGGCACAGAAGAAATAATGCTTTAGACTAGGTACACATGAAGGCCTATTAAAGACTTTGGGCTCTCTCCTCTAGAGATCCTAAAAGCTTCTAGCTTAAGAAAAAGAGGAGAGGTGTCATTTTGCAAGGGTCCTTTGGAATTTTCAGCATGTCCTTCATACTACAGTCTATATTGACTGTATCTAATTCGCTGTGTTAAAAGGTCATTTAATATTAAACATTGTTTCTATCCCTGTGAGGAAGAGGGGATTTGTTTCATTTTCTTATAAATTTTGAGATTAGAAGCACTTTCCCCCTATGTGCTTGTTTAAGACAGAGAAGCAGACATATCCAGAGGAAAGATCTATGTGAATTGCAGCCCCATCACAAAAGAAGTGTATCTGTGATTAACAGCTGTGTGATAGTTAGTACAATGGTTTTAGCAGATAACATCATTGCTGGAGCATATGTGGTATATTCCATGCATAACAAAAATGGCTTGAAGAAGCAAGCATGAAGGAAAAAAAGTTGAGTTGAATAGTTATAGAAATTTTAAACTGTGTAAACTCTAAAACAATTGTATTTCTGCAGGCCCAAAAATTTTGCATAAGCAAGATTTTATGTTGCAGTTTCTAATTTCCACAAAGCATTTATGAAAGCTGGAAGCCAAATCAGACACTACAAAAAAGAACCTTGGGTGTTTTGATAATTACAAAGAATTCATGGCCAGCTGGAAGTCAGAGCAATGTGTACTTAACTGCTTTGAATAGTCTATGTTTTGCATGTAGTAATCTGTGTGCATTTGCTCTGATTGCTCAAGGGGAAATAATTACTATTTATGAAAGATTGTCCATTATTCGCCAATTAGAGAGAAAATACATTCTATAACAGGGAAAATCTGGTTGCTATTCGGTAGACTTTGAGAGAAACCTTTCCTTACTGATATGGTACTCCATAAATAATCCCAGTTGTTATTCGGGCAATGTGCTACATAAGCAAGGGGTCAGAATCCCAGGAATATTTAAATATGCCTCAAATTACTGTGAATTTACTACAACATTTTAATTGAGTACGAGACAGCATATGAACTGTAAAGAATTCTTGCTTAGTTGCAATTTTCTTTCTTCCTTCATAACCTAGGGTCAGAAAGGACAGGGCCAAAAAAATGCAGTCCATGAAAAAATGCAGTCTACTCAGTTTCTGACACAGAAGCAGAGTAGATGAGGTTTTAACTTTTTCTTTCCTACCAATTTTTTGTCTCAGGGGGAATATGTGGAACAGTGTCCATGTTGCACATCCCTGTACAACTGATGTTTGCATGGGTGCAGCTGGTTGGTTAAAGCAGACACAGTGCTGTTTCCAGTCCAGTAAGCCAATAGCTCCATTTCTTCTTTTTGTACTTTGACTGGTTAATTATAAAGTTTATACTGAAACTTAATTTAGATGGTAGCATACATAGATTTGGAGCAAGGGAATTCAGCAATATGTGAAATCTCTTGCTTCAAGAAAGATCTAACAGAAAATATTTCCTAGTGATAGTAAAAAAAAATAAATTGATAAACAACAATCAAGATCAGTACACCATCATCCAGAGGCAATGCTGTAAGAGTCTCATATGTATTTAGAGAGACAACTAAAGATGAAGGATACCCTCCAGTTTCTCTTATGAATGTGTCCTAAAAGGAATAATATTTCTGGGTCTGCCACTGGTATTGATTTTTATTTTCCTAATGTTTGCTCTTCATTATTTTACAGATAATAATATTTTAGTTCAAGTTTTAACTCTCCATGATTCTGTCTGTGCTGTTCATACTGCAGTTGTGCTTGTGGTCTATACAGACAAGCATATTTGTTCCTTAACAAAACAGGAGGAACACTATTCCAAGTATCAACTGTCAAATGTTCATTTTTAACTGTTTTTCTTTTCTCATACTGGCTTCAGATTTGAAGTGAGACACAAATGGGCCAAGTTCTTGTAAGAGACATAAAGATCACACTTCCCTCAAACACTGTTAAGACCACCAAAGGACTCTGCCCACTATGGCAAACTGTAAAGAAGGAACTGTTCTTCTATGACCTCCAAAGCCCTCACTCCCACTCCCTCCTTGCACATGCCTCCATTAATTCCTGAAACCTGGACTGTGAGTTAAGCCACCTAATGAGAACTGGAGACAAGAGAAAGGTGATACTGCTGTCCAAGTGTTATCTCAAGGTCTAAGAGAAGATAAAAAAGGCTGAGGGAGAAGAATGTATCCACAAGGAAAGCCAACTCAGCAGCTGTGCTGAAAATCAGCTCTCCACTGGGTCTTGCAGGTGGAAACCACAACCCCTCAACTCAAGACAAGAAACCCACTGACTCCAACAAAGGAAAAGAGTGACCATGCGACTAATTGGCATTAGAAGTGAGGAAATCATTTAACCAATAGAATAAGAGAATTGTGTAGCCAATGAGCATTGATTCCTTTGTTTGCTAAAATGTATAAATGGTGGGAAGTTTTGAGTGATCTCAGAACCCCTAACACTGAGAATCCAGGGTAAAGAGGACTACTGGGATGCCACTGTCTCCATGGGTGGTGATATCTTTCTACTTATCTCTCACTCACTTTCTCTCTCCACCTCCCACCCTGCTTCCCTGTTTCTTTCTATCTTTCTACCTCACATTTAGTGTTACATAAAATGCCTATCATTGACTTCATCATATAGCCTCATTTGCACGTTATTTCAGGTAGAGGCATCTCTCAATAGTTGGATCTTAACAAATCTGCACTCTGTTACTGAAAAGGAGCCTGTGTATAAAAGTATGGAAGTTGGATCAGTTTCAGAGTACTGCAAGCGGCCCACTGGAAGCCTGAGTGTGCATGGACAAGTACATTGTTATATTTTGAAGGTCTCTCAGTAACTAAAACACCTAAACCAAACAAAAAGTCCCAAAACCCAACATGTTTTTAAGAAAAACATTGAGATCAACTTAAACTAGTACAGGTCTCCTTCCACTTGAATAGCTATGGAGACCAGCAGGTGTCTGCAAGCACATACAATCAAATAAATTTCCATTACATTTTCTCTGAAGGAGAAACATAGAAACAAATGTTTAAATGGAGGATGGGAGGGATTTTAAACAGCCAAAAGAAAATGAAAAAAATACATACAAAGAATCATCCCCAAACAATTACTAAGTACAGGTCTGATCATATTGCATTGTGTATTGATCTAACTGCATACTGCTTCACAAGGGAAGAGAAGACATAGTCGTTAGCCTCAGGTTCCTCAGGCTTGTGAAATTGTACATCTCTCTATCTAAATTATTTTTACAAGAATTAGTATGTATTATTATTTTTTACATAAAATATTTGCAATCCATATATGGAGCTGAGGAAGAAAAACAGCAGTAATTTCTTTCTGTTTATAACTGTATTCTGCTTATCTGAAAAGAGTAAAATATGTATTATCTTTGCCTTCCTTTGGGCTGTTTTACTATTCAGAAGTAGTTATTCAGGGTATGTTTCTGTCTTGTTCCATGATGACTCTAGGGTTTACCAGGTTGCAATTCTATACCAGACATCAAATTTCTAAGGCCTTTTAAAGTATCTGTACAAACCACCTGCATATGAACCCCAAAGAGAGGCAGGAATGTCACATAGCTATATACACCGTATTATCTTCTTAGGAAGAGATAACTATTCCTGGGGTATTATGCTACTGTATCACAATTTTTTAACTCCAGCATACTTGCATGTACACTGTGGTCCTTACTGTGTTATCAGTGCAAGAAAGATCTTACTTTTCAAATAAATATTTAAATTTAGAGACATTAACAATCCAATTCATTATAATAGACTTATACATGCATGTATACATGCAAAAAAACTCGCAGAATAAAAATAAATTCCTCAGATTAAATATTCTACATTTCTGTCTGTGATTTAGCAGACTATCATAAAAATGAAGTGAGGCTAAGTTTCCTTTCAGTTTTAAACAAGACGTCTTGACTGCTGAAAAAAGAAAGAAGTAAAGCTGTATGGCAATGATAACAAAAATTAAAAGGACAAAGAGAGAAGAGAGATTTACTTCTGAGTGCTGGATACATCTCTGAGTTCTTCAGGGTCGTGAAATCTATGCTCTTTGGCTGAAAGCACAGCACATTACTTTAGTACTGTCTCTCAGTCTATTAAAAATCCAACTGTGAAAAAGGTCAAATGAGGGCTGATAAAATGACTTAGATGTTTCATTTGATGTTGCGGTTGTTTCTTTAGTTCAACTATTATTTTTTATCACTTTGTCTAGCCTCCTGGAATGGCTAAAAGCAGAGCTCAAGGAGTACTGGACAAGTACTTTTATTAAGAACCCAGACTCCATATAATTTCCCTCCTCCTCCTCCAATACCTGGAGTGTTCATATTTTATCCAATCCCAGTGCAATTGCTTATTCACCGAGTTTGTCCAGGCAGTGAAGTATGCATGTTGGAGCCTTCCTAATTCTTAGCACCACAGAAGACAAGTCCACAAATACCTCTTCTATGTCCTCTCAAGACATGAGCCAACTTCCCTTTCAGCCAGCTTCCTGAGGCTGAGTCTGCCCTAGATTCTGTCAAAAAGTGTACAGGCTGCCAATTTTAGAAGAGACAAGAGATTCTACTTGCCATAACTCTTTGGATCCCTTGCTGCACAGAGACAAGGACAGTTATGCTGACTGTCAAGTGCATTTTTTTCCCTCTTTTTCTCATGTTTCTTTGCCTAGGAGGGAAATAGATTACAGCATGATAGTCAGACCTACTTTCTGCAAACTGAATTCTTGCATTTTATGATTACATTAATTATTCTGAGGTCTTTTTCCTATACAGTGTTTTTACTGCATGCAAGTTTCCTTTATTATTGCTAAGCTAAAGTAGGTTGATGTTGATAAACAAAATCATAAGCAAACAGAACTTGAGACAGAAGACATTATGAAAGCTATGCTGCTTATTCCCTTGTATTTAGTTTCAGAAGCTACTATAATTTAGATGAGTTAGATTTTCCTTGCAGGCTGTCCTGCACCTGTTCTTGCAAACATGTTGAGGTCCTGAATTTTCCCAGGTATCACTCTGACCTCTGGTCAGCTTGTGGCCCAGATCACTTCAGATCTAGGAGCTGCAAAGCTCTTCTGACTCCAGGGTTCAGACATGGACATGGATTAGAGCCAGTGGCTGAGATTTCCTCAGGTTTAAGCATTCTTTCTTCTGACACAGTGTCATTTTAGTGTTTCAGATATTCTGGTATCCTTTTTAGTACTTCTGAAGCCATCTTTACTGAGCCAAGAAGAAAACTGACATAGATTTCATGATCCTGTAATTGATAAGTACAAAATTTACCAAAACCAAAAAAACAACTATCTAGTAAAAAACAACTATCTAGTAAAAAGACAGATGTGATGTTACTATGACATTTCTTCTGGAAAGGTATATTTTGTTATTTGAACCTCTACATCCCTTGACCATGCCAGCAGTCTCAGCAGAACTTTGAAGAGGTGTGTATTGGGTTTACATGGACAGGTTTTGGGGGGGGGCTACAGGGGTGCCTTCTGTGAGAAGCTGCCAGAAACCCATGCTGTTGCCTAAAATCAAGGAAAAAACTTTCAAGACAATATAAGTATGGGTAAAGCAGAGAATAGTTCTTTAATGAAAGCTTTCAGGTGCACAGAGTATACAGGTGCACACCCAGTAAAGGGTTCTTACAAATTTGTAACACTACTTAATTTTATCTAATGGATACATCCATCCTGAAAACCTGTTTCCCCTGGTACCTTCCTCAGCACTCCCCCACTGGACCACCTCCAAGAGTTCTGGGTCTTCTATCTTGTTTTGAATATATTGTGTCTAGTTATTCTAGTCCTGGTGCATGTCTCCCAAATATGGAGGGAAGGGAAGG
>VWZF01000802.1:211601-222403 GCA_013396755.1 Sclerurus mexicanus
CCAAGGGATGGTCTTCAAGATGAGCATGGTTTATGCTTTTTATTCTTTAAACTGTGGTACGAGCAATAATTAAATGCTGCAGGAAATCATATTCTCTCATTCCTGTTTATCTCTTGGCCAGTTTGGTTGTAGCTACACATGTGGTCAGAGTATCCAAAGCCCTGTCTAGTTTTCTTTCTTAGCAGTTACAGACATTCTGAGTTTTGATATGTTCACAATAATCTTCTTAGGGGAAAGCAACAGCTTATTTACTTAGTAATCCTGAAATAATATTTATATATTCCAAATTGCCTATAATCTAAGAGGGAAATGGGGCAGTATTGGGTCATGTTACTATCTTAAAGTGATTCTATACTAGCTAAAGCTTCTGTAATGTTTCCATTCAAAAGATGTAGAGATAAAGGGAGACAACAGACTATGCTGAGCTTACTAACTATACAAAAGTGAGTATATTTGTCTTCACTATACTGCATTTGTAGCATAAAATATGGGCTTTTTCACCTCACTTTTGTTTAAATATTTGTTCAGTGGGGACAGAAGGGTTCAGATTTGGCAATTCTCTTTTAATTACACTATTTCTATCAGCAGAGATTTCTTCTTTTCCAGGTCTTTCTTTAAAGACAGTGGATTGACCTTGTCAGCTAGATGTTTTGGGGTTTTTTCCTATTACTTTTACTCTTTGAATTTTAAGTGTGCATAAATTTAATCTGATTATAGGGTTCCATAAAATTTCATAATTCATGAATGTCATCATATTGTTAAAATTTGTTGTTAAACTTCACATCTTAAAATGTATATAATTTTTTGATTTTATATAATTGGGATTGATTTCTTATTTAGTTTCTTATCTAATTTATCTCTCTCCTTTTTTTCTTATTTCCTTTCTCAGCCTAATATCAGTTATTAGATGTCTATTTGAAATCAAATTTTTCTGTAGATATAAAAGTCTTAACATTCATCATTCCAAATATTTCTCATATTTGTTCTGCTCTTTTAACATTTTGCCCTATACAATTTATTTTTAAAATTATTATAGTAATGTTCTTTTTTTTTTTTTTAATATGAAAGAGATAAATTCACTAAGGGAATGGAAAAAAAAATTAGCTACCTTAGCTGAAATAAGTTATTGTTAACTTGTCATTTTGAAGAATAAATACAGGAAAATCATAATAAAAAATCCATCACTTCAGCAATGGTTACATATAAATCAGAAATTTAATGTACCCTTCAATTGTTTAAAAATACATTAGCAAGCCTAGCAATCACGTTTACTCCAAGAAGTTTTCAAGCAGGAAAACACAAACACACATAGTAAAGGAAAAGTAAAGGAACAAAATGTGCTCAGGGGTTGTATATAATTCATTGGTAATTTACTTTTTGTATATTATTCGTTTGAATTTATTGATAAATCTCGTCCATAAGTTCTCAGAAATTAATTTCTCAAAGTTTTCCAGGATTTCATTTTGTCTTTCACTAGAGAATTTTTTTCACTTTTTTTTTTCCTTGATTTTAATTCACTTAAAGATAGTTATGTTTTGTCTTGTTTTAACAGCCCAGTTTTCCATCTCTGGCATGATTTACTGTTTAATCATTGGAACCTTAAGATTTGAAATTTTCAGTCTGATGTGTTTAACTGAATATTTATTGCACATAAGAAAAAAAAAAGGCCTCAGAATACAAGTTATTTCTTCAAGAATACTAAAATTAATAGCAAGAAAAAAACACCTATTTATTAACATCATAATATCTAAGTATCTTATAAGGTGTGAAGCTAGAAAAGCTTCCCAAAGCTTTTTTCTACTCCAGATACTTAATTCCCATTGTCTTCCCCTGCTATTTAATCCCCAGCAGCATTTTTTATTTTTGAAATGGAAAAAAACCAAATTATCTTTTTATGTCATAAATTTACATTGCAATATATTTATTACTAATATTTTTCAATATTTTAACAGATTAAATTTTTAAAAGAGGTAGTCATTGACCTAATGTTGCTGCCATTGATGTTGATGTCAAATAAAAGTCAATATAAACAGGTCAACAAAGAGATTAAATACTCCTTAAAACATTCCATTAGAGCCACAGTTTAAGCCTTCATTCTTCCCACTGATTAGTTCCTGCAAATCTAGATAGACATTTAACAAGTAAAATAATGATTGTAAATAACTTCAATTTCTCTTTATTGCTTTCTAACAGTAGGCAATATTGATCTTACTGTACTTCTATTCATTGACTGCAAATTACTTGGATATAATTTTTTATTAAGATGTGTATAACCTACTGCCATACCTTAATTCCATCTATTAAAATAATACAGCTTAATTTAATGACAGATACTATCAAGATCAGCCTTGCCACCTTTCTCACATTAAATCATACATACATTCATATTTGTTAGGAAATTCAAGTATAAGATACAGTTTGTGAAGTCTAAATTTAGTCACAAATAAGGTAGACAAGCTCAGAGTTCATTGTATATTATCTTTGGTGGCATTCAAATTATTTCTGCACCATTAAGCATATTTCTAATTTCAATTGCTCTTCATTATTTAGGAAAAAAAAAAAAGGAGCTAGAGTTTATGTCCAAATGGCTTTTCATTTCAGTTAGACTCAGCATCATTTTACCTTTTGTTATCCATGAGGTACTGGCATCTCAAGCATGAAATTATGAAGCTAAATGTACAGGAAACTTTCTTTATATTGGATATATTTCCCCCCAGCATCAATTGCCCTTTCTGTACTTCTTTTTGTTTGGTTACTTGGTATGAAATTCTGACCCTTTTTATACAGTACAAACTGTACACTGACTTCTCCAAAGTGCTGTGGTTTCTCACAAGACTAAATCCATACACACTTTGCATTAATCAATGTGGTTATCTCATAAAGCTTTTGTCACTTTGGAAAGGAAATTAGATTTACTTACTTACTGAGCACTTGCTACAAAATCCTTTATAAATTCCTTGAAAAGCTGTTCATGTTCAGTAGTAGCTAAGCTTAACTAAATTATTTAAAGTTTACAACTGTCCAATAAGTTTCAAAAAATCTAGAGCCTATTCAATTACATTTCACTCCGTATTTTCTTTAAATTCTGAGTTGCTTTAGTTTACTTTAGCCTTTACTATCTTAAATATGCACAAACACATACAAATTCTGAGGAAATTGATGGTGTTTTTTCTCTCACTGAGTACACTTTAAAGCCCTCTGTCTGAGTAACAACACTATCATTTTATTCAGGGTTTCACTTTTCACAGAATGACAGAACCAGCTAGGTTGGAAAAGGCCTCTAAGATCACTGAGTCCAACCTTTGACCTAATGTTACTAAGTGCCACATCCAGTCTTTTCTTAAACACCTTCAGGGACAGTGTCTTTGGACACACTCTAGCAACCTTTGGACACCTCAACATCCTTTCTAAGCTGAGGAGCCCAGCCAGAGCTGGACACAGTACTCAAGGTGTGGCCTCACCAGTGTTGAGTACAGGGGAAGAATCTGGTCCTGCTGGCCACACTATTCCTGACAGGCCAGGATGCTATTGGCCTTTTTGGCCACCTGGGCACACTGCCGGATTGTGTTCAGTTTCCTGTCAATTGGAACCCCCAGGTCCCTTTCTGCCTGGCCATTCTCCAGCCACTCTGTCCCCAGCCTGTAGTGCTCCATGGGGTTGTTGTGGCCAAAGCGCAGGACCCAGAACTTGGCCTTGTTGAACCTCATGCTGTTGAATTTGGCCCATCAATCTGACCTGTCCAGGTTCCTCTGTGGAACCCTCCTACCCTTCAGCAGATTGACACTACACCCCAACTTGGTGCCATCTGCAAATTTGCTAATGGTGGACTCGATCTCCTCATCTGGATCATCAATAAAGATATTAAACAGGACTGGGCCCCCACTGGGGGTCACCACTGGGGATCACTGGGGTTTGCTGGTCACCACTAGGATGCAGCACCATTCAACAGCACTCTCTGGGCCCAGCCATCAGACAGCTCTTAATCCAGCACAGAGTGCACCTGTCCAAGCTGTGGGCTGCCATCTTTTCTAGGAGTGTGCTATGAGAGATGGTGTGAAAAGCTTTGCTGCAGTCCAGGTAGACACATGCACAGCCTTCCCCTCCCCCACAAGGGGGGTCATAAAAAGATATCAGGTTGGTCAGGCAGGACCTGCCCTTCCTAAATCCATGCTGGCTGGGTCTGATGCCCTGTCCATCCTGTAGGTGCTGTGTGATTGTGCTCAGGATGATCTGTTCCATAACCTCACTGGATACTGAGGTCAAGCTGACAGGACTAGTTTTCTGGATTCTCCTTCTGTCCCTTCTTATGGATGGGCATCACATTGGCCAATTTCCAGTCATCTGGGACCTCCACAATGAGCCAGGACTGATGATAAAAAATAGAAAGTGGCTTGGTGAGCTCTTCCCTCAGTTCCCTCATCACCCTAGAATGGATCCTACCTGGTCCCATAAACTTGTGAGCATCTAAGAGCTCAGCAGAGCACTAACTGCTTCCTCCTGGATTACAGGGGGGCTATTCAGTTCCCTGTACCTTTCTACTTTTACTTCTATATACATCATTCTTTTAACAGTAGTGTTGCAAAATTTATATAGATATCCTAGACTTCTGCAAAGTGGATGGATCAGCTTGGATCTAGCTGCTTTGGAAGTGAAAAAAGAAAATAAAAAATCTGGGATTGTAATCAATTAAGTTCTGTTAGAGAGAGGTTCTTTATATTTTCCCCTTCAAATTGTACAGTTTGAACTCTCAACAGCATTCTTTGGATCTGTAAAGAACAGTTTGGTGAATATTCTAAATTAATGAAATTTTATCCCCAAGAAATATATTTTAGTATAATTCTTCAGGTCAAATAATTGCAGTAGCTTTATCTGAATTCATGTGGCAAATAAATACCCATAAATAAAGGTCTGCATGACATGGTTGGTTTCTCCTAGTGATCAGCATTGGAAACTGAAAAGCCTAGGTCCAGATTTTGATCATTGTTCATATTTTGCAAAATTCAAGTCAGATCTTCATATAATACCCTATATACAGACTGAGAAATTGTATGTTTGAGAATATTATAGAATATGAAGCACAGATGTTTTCTGAAGTGCAAATTCTTCCTAGAGTTATTGCTTGCTTTCTGTGAAATAAAAACAAACTCTTTTATTTTTTTTTTCAATTTAGAGGAAATAAACCTTTCAAACTAAGGTGCAGTTTGAGCAGTAGTCTCATTTTTATTTTTTTTGCTTCTTTGCCTCCACTATCAACTACTGAAAGGAGAGCAAGTAAATGTTTTCTTTGTTTTTGCAATTTTGTCTATTCATTACTTCATATCTTGTCTCAACAAAAAAGTACTGTGCTTTTATTGCTTTTTAAATATTATTTGTACATATCCAAATGTTTCCATGCTCACTGCAGATCAGAAGTAGACACCAATGACCTGTTCTCTTTCATAGCCATTTTTCACACAGCCCTGTCTAAAGAAGTGAAAATAAAACAGAAATGGGAGAGTGGAAAAGAGAGGTATTTCTCCTCTAAATGTAGTTGTGGAGGTTTGGGTTGGCTCCCTGCCAAACCCAACTGGCAGCCACACAGATTCCCCCCTCCCAAGAGAGAAGTAGAAATGTACCAAAAGAGAATTGTAGTAAAAGTATACATATATATATTCACATATATTACAATTATATACAATCAAACACTATGAATCTACAGAATAAGAACCCCAAACAACTTCAAAAGGGAAAAGGGGGAAAGGGAAAGGGAAATGGGACAAAAAATGGGTAAAACCAACAACAGATACACACACTCATAAACTCAGGGAAAAGCTCAATAAGTAACTACTACAATAAATTCTCACCAAAAGTCTTCTTAAGAGAAGCAGGTCCTTCCCCTCCACGCAGCTGGGACAACAGTTTCTCAGATAGGCCTCAGCTCACATAGATAAGAACCAAGCCAACAAAGAGACCTGATGTCCTCCAAGCACATGAAAGGAAGAGAGAGAGAGAGGGAGGAAATTTTCCCTTGTATTATACATCTGATCATTTAAAAGGAATGGTGTGGAATACTTCCTTAGTTAAAACCTGGTTGCCAGGGAAGGCCCAGACCAAAACCAAGAAAACTAAACCACCACAGTAGTGAAATAGACTACACATAGATGGAGCAGTTTTTATATCACCTACATCCTGAGCAACAATTAATAAAAGCATTCTGTATCTCTATATGTTGATCTGCCTCTTTCTCATCTGGCTATCTGTCTATCTATCTATCTATCTATCTATCTATCTATCTATCTATCTATCTATCTATCTATCTATCTATTCATCTAATTTATCTGTATTGAGGATGGGTGTTGAGATGTTGGTATCAGAGAGGTGGGGGTGGCTGCAGAGTGTCCTCTGTGAGAAGTGGCCAGAGCTACCCTGTAAAGGTGGTTCCAGATGACTTCAACTGAGCCACCACAGAGCAAGGCTGAGACCTTCAGAAAAGATACTGACACCATTGGGGAAACAAGAAAGGGCAGAAAGCACCACAGAAGAAGAGCAGGGAACAAAAAGAGTGATAAAGAGCAAAGGGAAGACTAAGGTCAAAAAATAAGGAAAGTAAATCAGTGCTCTACGGTACTAGAACAGATACTCCCCTGTGGCCCACCAAGGAACGTTGCTGGAGCAGGTAGATACTCACAAAGGAACTGTCACCTGTGGACAGCCCATGCTAGAGCAGAAGAAAAGTGTGAGAAGAAAGGAACAGCAGAGAGAAATTGTTATATGTTGATTGTAATACCTACCCACCCGTCATCCCCCACTGCATCTCTTGGGGAGGGGAATAGGAATCTTGAGTAAAGGAATGATGTTGATCTTGAGAAAGGGAAAGAAGAAACCTATTGTTTTAATGTTTGGGGGTTTTTTTGTTGTCTACTAACCAAAATATTTACCGTAATTGGCAATAAATTTAATTAATTTCACCATTTCAAGTCTGTTTTGTCTGCAAAGGTAATTGGTAAATTACCTTCCTGTCTTCATCTTGACTTACAAGTTTTATTGTCTCCCTTCATATTTTCTTCCCTGCCCCATTGAGAGGGGAGAAGTGTGCAAGCAGCAAAGTAGGCATTTGGCTGCTAGCCAAGAGTAATCACTCTTCTTTCTATCTATCTATCTATCTATCTATCTATCTATCTATCTATCTATCTATCTATCTATCTATCTATCTATCTATCTATCTATCTATCTATCTATCTATCTATCTATCTATCTATCTATCTATCTATCTATCTATCTATCTATCTATCTATCTATCTATCTATCTATCTATCTATCTATCTATCTATCTATCTATCTATCTATCTATCTATCTATCTATCTATCTATCTATCTATCTATCTATCTATCTATCTATCTATCTATCTATCTATCTATCTATCTATCTATCTATCTATCTATCTATCTATCTATCTATCTATCTATCTATCTATCTATCTATCTATCTATCTATCTATCTATCTATCTATCTATCTATCTATCTATCTATCTATCTATCTATCTATCTATCTATCTATCTATCTATCTATCTATCTATCTATCTATCTATCTATCTATCTATCTATCTATCTATCTATCTATCTATCTATCTATCTATCTATCTATCTATCTATCTATCTATCTATCTATCTATCTATCTATCTATCTATCTATCTATCTATCTATCTATCTATCTATCTATCTATCTATCTATCTATCTATCTATCTATCTATCTATCTATCTATCTATCAGTTGTATTTTTACCTTCAGTTGTCTTGAACTAAGTAAGACTGAAGAATAAACAGATAATATCAAACCACTTCCCCCTTACAGTTAAGGGGAAGTACCCACGGAAGAGGGACTGAAATTCAATCATCATGATGGATCTCATTATTTGCCATAGGCTTTGTCACTGTCTACTGGTAAGAGATTGAGGCTCTTATTTCAGCTACGCAGACAAAGATATGGTACCTCAAAGACAAGAAGAAAGGCATCATTATGGATTTATTGTTTGCTTCTGTTTTTCACACAAGAATTCTTACTAAGACAGAAAGCTCTCTGTTACCCCAAAAATAGTTCCACAAAACATATCATGAGGTAAAATAAAACTGACGAGTTAAAACCAAAGAAAGCATCCTGCTGCTGTATTTGAAGGCATATGAAACTAAAGTAGCATTTGGTCATCAATTAATTATAAATTTAATGTTTAAAAAAGAACAATAAGGTTTAGAGGAAGAATAAATTTTTCTCTGGATATGCAACATGTACCATTGCATCTCTTACTTCATCAATAAAAAAGAACAGATCCTCTACACTAATGATGAAAAACTGAACAGATCATTATTAATACCTAAAAAAGCCGAACCCACAATCCCAGATTTACTGAAGCTAAATCAACTCAGTGCTATCCATATTTTTGCTTTGATCAGATTTCTTGACAGCTATGGAGAAGTTCATGAAGAACACATCAATTACATGACAACAGGTGTTCTAGGGAACAGTTGAAAATATGTGTCACTTTGCAGCATGTGAAAATGTTTCAGCAGGAGAAACTAGATTTGTCCTCTCCAAAAGTCAAACTCAATGGAGAATTAATAAAATCAAAGAATTATTAATTTTTGAAGAACTGTTAACAATCAAGTAAGTTATAATAAACATGAAAATATGCCCTGTTTTAAAAATTTCATGCATTAGAGAAATTATATAAAAATATGCTGAGAGGAAGTTTGTTTTGGTTTAGTTTGGGTTTTGGATTTTTTTTCAGAAACAAAGAGAATAAAATAAAGAAAAAAGAAAATGGGTTTACAGTTGAGATTTGGGCTAGGATTACAGTTTCTTGGAGAAAATATACCAGAATATATATCATTATATTTGATGCTTCTAGTGGTGTGTAGGCTAAGAGAAAAGCTGAAAACAGGAAATAAAACAGCTTCCTCTCAAAACAAATGGCTAAGCTTAATGCCAAACTTGTGTTTAGAACTATGGAAAAGAAGTCTAGGTGAATTTTGTCTCTTGTGAAATTTTCCAACAGTCTGAGGCTCAAAACAAAGCCATTGATTCCAGGTGTTTAGATAAACCTGACACTCTTGGATATAGCCTACATCTGGTGTTCTAGAAGATGATAGACTAGCAAAATTAAAAGCAAAGCAAGTGACATGGATGGTGCTTCTTTCAGCATCAGGAAGAAAAAAATAAGTGGCCAGGGACAAGGTCTGACTGTTCACCACTAGTGGTGTGGCCAAGCAGAATGGTCAGCAGATGCCTTGGAAAGTGCTAACAATTGTAGCCTGGTTAAGTTCTGTGGCTCAGCTGAGAGCTGAGGGTTTTTTACTTTGCCACCATATTTTAGCTTGAAGTGGAGGGCAGAGAAAACAGGTAGAAAGATGGTGAGAAAGAAAGAGGAGAGAGGGAGGGAAATGGAGGATTGGGTAAAAGACTGAAATTGAAAAGTAGAAAGAAGGTAAGGTATGTAACTTTCTCTTACATGTTCTCTGTATGATCCAAGACTCAGCTCTGATGGGGCCTAACTGTATAATCTTGACTCCTACTTCTGAAAAAAATAGCAAGATTATAAGAAAGATCTGTGAGAAATTTCTCTAGAGTACAACTATGCCAAGTAATAAAGGTAAGATTTCAGACAGATAAGACTCTTGATAACAAAAGATCACTACCATTTCAAAGAGTAAAGTGAGAAAATATAAATATGAGAGCTATAAATTCCTATAATAAAGAAGAGGGACTCAGAAGGGGGGAAATAAACATTAATAACCAGCCTATTCTTAGGAGCAGCAGCAATCTTTCCTTTTCTGGTTAAGGACTAATGGTCAGCAAAGTTTCTTCACAGAATTGTAAAAATACTATGCTTTGTCTAGAGTGTTAATGTTTCTCTGACGCATTAACCCATGAATAACAGTTTTGTGGGGGTCTTTTTGTTTGTCTGTTTTGGATTTCTTTGGGGTTTTTTGGGGGGTTGTGAGACCCTGGATTGTTATATTAATCATAAGCTTAGACCAGCTCAAGTGTGTGTGTGGGGAGGAAGGGACAGGTCAAATTTCATGAAGGTGAAATGGTGCCAAACCCCAGTCCAGCCCCTTCAAGCCTCCTTGGTCAGCTCTGGAGCAGCTGTCAGTCAAAAGAAGCTGTGAGCATTCCCTCATACTATGTCCCTTGGAGCTGCTAACCCAGTCCCAGAATGGCTGGCACACCAGATGCACTGCCCCTCACCCTGTTCTGGAGCCCCAGAGTCACTAGTGGGCCAGAAGTCACACCTTGTGGGGGTAGACATAGGGAGTTAGAGCAGATAAAAACAAAGATGTGTCTCCATGCATTTGTACCCTACCATCTTCTGGACTGCTGGTAGCTGGATCTACACTGAATCTAGGGGTGGTAGCTATAATTCTCTCTTCCTTATTTCTTCTTCTAATCTCCTTTCTGGATATTTTGGGTAACTTAAATCTGGATTGGTTGGATTTTGCTGGGTTATATGGGTTAGCATGTGCTAAGTCAATGCTTTGTGGAAGGCTTTATTTTGGTTTAATGTTGTCCTTTAATCTTTTGCCATATTCCCTCATTTTTCTAAAGTTTGCCAGTAAAAGTATTTGACTTCTTGAGAAAATGTGTGCAGTGTGTCCTCCCTTGTGTTATCTCAAGGTATTAAAATAACTGAACGCTCTTTTCAAATAGGTGATTTTTTAGAGCCTTGTATATTTTTAAAGGAAAACACCTTTGATGACCTTGTAGCTTGGAGCCTGAAGTTTTACAGGGAAATTACTGTTTGGGTTTTCGGGTTTTTTTTTTTTTT
>VWZF01000802.1:222416-246389 GCA_013396755.1 Sclerurus mexicanus
TTTTTTTTTTAATTTGGTTTTGTTGGTGTTTGTTTTGTTTGTTTTTGGTTTTGTTTTTTCACTATACCATAGAACCAAGGTTGGGTTGGAAGGGACTTTGAAGATCATATAGTTCCAACCCTCCTGCCATGGACAGGGAACCTTCCACTAGACCAGGCTACTCAAAGCCCTGTCCAGCCTGGTCTTGAACACCTCCAGGGATGAGGAGTCCACAACCTCTCTAAGCAAACGTTCATTTATGTACATTTTGTTTGTAGAATCTCTCTGGGCATGGCAAAATTTGCCTAAGCAGAGTGACTAAGAGAAGGAGCTTTGTGGAAAATGAAAACAAATTCTGTCCTTTTGGATGGAATTCTGAGAAACTCAGATGCTTTGGAACTGCAGCTAGAGACTATGAAAGTAGAATAGTATAATAAGAAAAACTGAAAACAAATATTCAGTATTTTACAGTGTTGACTGTGGTCATTTGAGACTTCTTGTGAGGATTTTAGAGATGGTTGCAATCAGATTTACAGATGACCACTTTTCACCTCCAGGGTAGGTAAGAAAATTACTTTCTACCATTCAAAGGAAAGTTTTAGTATGTGGATCATTCAGAAGGTACTTTGTCTAGAAGATGAACTGAGAGAAGTTGAGGGGGAAAAAAAAACATTCACAGACTGTCAGAAAAACACTAAATCTAAAGTAGATGTTGAGATTGATGTAGTATGTGAAGAGTGGTAACCTTGACTACTCTATTAAGGTAACAAAAGTGGAATTTGTCATTGTGGAGTGAAAATCACGTGTTTGCAGTCAGTGATTGAATTGTTGCTATAATAGAAATAGAAATTTAGCACTAAAGTGGTGGGAAGGAATGAATGTACAATTGCGGAAAAACAGTGCTGAGTAGGAAGTCTGCTGCAGAGGGTTTGCATTTAGTATCCACAAAAGACCAAGACCATTTGTGATGAATGGCTTAAAAATATGGCAAAATAGAAATTCAAATTGGGTACAAAGGCAGTTGAGAGAAGCTGAGACACCTCTGTGGGTAATCATGGAAGAGCAACAATGCCATGGATCAAATAATTTGACTTGTGGGAACAAGTCAGCCTTTGAAAAGATCATTTCAGGACAAGCAGGGTGAGTTGAAGACCTCAGTGCAGGGTTGATGGCAGCAGAAGATGTTGATCTTGGGACCAAAATAGGGTAACTGGTATGAACCAAATCTTTTTGATTGAGACTGCTCATGAAGCACAGAAGCCTTCCTTACATAGTTTCTTTCCAAGAAATGCTGAAATAATTAACAGTCTTCACAGTTCTAGTATTCAACTTCGTAAACAAAGCAGTCACAAGAATTAGTCACATGCCCAGTCTAAGCAGTTATCTCTGCTATCAGTGGGCCTTCAGTATGGAAGAAGCGAGGTGATAAAGAAAAGTCACTATTTCAAGGTCAAAGCAAAGACTAAAAGTTTAGCTGGAATACTGAAAGAATATATTCAAGAGAGAACTGCAATGAGATGCACTGAAAAGTCTCATGGGAGAATTTTTCACTGAAAAAAAGAGAAACAAGAATCTGATTTGGAATTAATTTAGGTACTCATGAGAAGACATTGATGTCTAGAATTGTCGTTAAAAATAAATTAAAACTCATAGTTTGAAAGAAAATTCATGTTTATTATTGAATCATCATTTAAAAGATATTAAAAAGATATTGTGTTTGATTATTTCACAAATTTAGGTGCTTTCTGGATTAAAATAACACCTGAAAATATTAAAGATAAGTATTGATGTTCTGTAAATATATATTTTTTGCTTAGCTATGATTAAGATTAGTGATAGACTTTTAAATAGTTTTTAAACAGAAACATTACACATTGCTTTCTGTTGGAAACATCAGGTTTTCTAACAACCTGGAGCAGGGCTGTGATGTCAAAAACTTAAGATGGTATTCTATTCTGCACTCTACATATCAGAGATCTGTCTGTATTTAAGGTGGAAAATCCTGTTTCTGTTATGGTTATGTCCTCATAAAAGATGATCTCCATATTTAATTTTAATGCATAACATTCATGTGACCAAAAGTTCACAGATTTATTGACAACTGCTACATGTTGCATACACTTTGCTGTAACTAATGCCAAGGTTTGTGCTAGAAAGGCAAAACTGAAGAAAACAGTTTATTAAGTCTGTACCAGACTTCAGGGCTAAATTGGAAACATTCTTTTTAAAGGCCAGCAATCTATATTGATCTGCAGTTCTGCCATCAGGCACTTGGTGACTGTAAAATGCTAGAGTACAGAATAGTGTTAAGCCTTGTAGGAACACAGAAATTTTTTTGGACATGAATGCAATCAAACTAGTGTTTATTGCTTGTAGGCTTCCTGTGTGCTAATTATTTCTTCCTTCCTGGTCTTCCCATATCAATACAAAGAGCGGCAAACCAATGGTAACTATGTATGCTAGCATGCTACACACGTAATCTTATTATGTGCAAAAAAGGAACACACTAGGTTTCTGGAAACCTACATCTGGAATATCTTATATGAGTCTACTTCCTTTGGCAAAGATTCGGTACTCTTTAGTGATGCAGAATCATACAGAAACAAATTATGATCATTTATGTCAGTTAAAAGTGGTATCAGAAGAAACTCACAACCCATGGCAAAGAAAACTATAAATAATGGCCTTCTGAGAAAGATGTCTAGCCCTTTATCATAGGGCATTAGGAATACATAAAATCAGGAACAAGAAGTTAAAAGGAATGGGAATGAAAATTGCAATACACTTCAGTGACATGGAAGTTCTACAGGAAAGGACTGGCTGTGAGGTCTCCGAGAAGTTTAAGGGTATCTCTCTTCATACAGTTGCTATATCTGTTGCTTTGACTCTAATTCTTGTGCCACATTTTACAGTGGATCTACTACATCTGCTTCTGTACTCCAAATTCAGTACAAAAATTTTCTGCCTCATTTGTTTATTAATACCAATTAGTACCATAGCTTTAAGAAAAAGGAAATATTTTCACACCACATAATGTTCTGACTTTGCAGTCTTGAAAAAAATGTATCTCTGGGCATGAATAAACACTATGAGTAGCCATTGTTCTATATTACATATTCTGTTCCCTGTACATGTTCTGTGTTTGCATCTACACATATCAAAATTTTGATGAAAGCTAAATAGAAAATTTGCAGTCTGCTTTGCTAGTCATCAGCATTTATGTGGCAAGTATTCACTGGAAAAAATCTGAATTTTTACAGTAGCAGTTGTTTAAAGAGCTGATACCTAAATTCAACTTCAGTTTATATGAAAAAAAAAAACCTCAAAAACTTGATTCAATAATGTGAGATTTAGTCAAGCAAAATGACACCTAATTGTTTTCATTATTAATGTATAGAGTAAAATTCTTATGGACCATGTCCCCTCACAATAATAGAACTGAATGAATTAATCAGTAAATAATGTATGAGAATACAACATTCAAAGTATTTTGAGACTGTGGAATTAATTATTAGATACTTACCCATACTTTACTACAAAGCAAGTTTATCTGAAACAACTATGCTTATATGATTTTGAAAGGAAATAGCCCACTCATGAGCAAATTTTATAGGTTCCAGCTAAATAAGTATTTAGCAAATATGAATGTGAATAACACTTTTGTTTGAGACAATATTTTCCTTTGACACCATAATTTTAAAGTAGGAAGAAAATATTGAATAACTCTGAGAGCAAATTAGTGATATAAAGGGCTATTTAACTTAATTATCCTGTTGCTTACTAATGTTGTTTTTTGGGTTTTGTTTTTCTGGGGGTTTTGGTTTTTTTTCTGAGGTAAATTTCGTTATTCCTCTAATTATATAGAAAACTTTTTTATAGCCTTAGAGATTAGTAGAATAGACTCTCCCTCTTCTCCATTCCTTCTTCATGCTTTCTCTTAGTTTTTTTTTCTATTTTTCGGAATTATCTAAAGAGGATCCTTTGTCACATATAGCTTTTACTTTCTGCATCCTGTTCTCCTAGTGATCTTGAGTATCACTGCCTACATGTGAACTAGGGAACAGAGAAACTTTTGTTTCCTTCTTCCATACTGAAATATTCACCCTACCTGCATTAGTGCAAATGGGTCATGTTTAATTCATAATTATTAGGTTTTCAGAGGACTCCCAGAGAAGAGGACTCTGTCCTTTAATGAAAATCAACTTCTCTACTAGTTAGAATGTCAAACTCCACTTTGCTCCTTCTCCATAAGTGAATTAATTCTGAGTTTTGTCTATGCAGCATTCCAATTTCTTTCTGGGGAATGAAAAATTTATGCTTCCTAACTTAACCTACCTATTAAAGATGAAATACTGTTTCAGAAAGAAAACATGTTGTTCATTTAATCTCAAGACAAAAAACACTTAGAAATGGTGATCTGGTTGTATTTTAACTACATACCCTGAGCTAAACCTGAATGAATATATCGGCGTTTTTCCTCTCTTAACAACTGTTTGATATGAGCCAGCACACTCCCTAAACAAGGAATATTATTAGATAAATCATCAATGTTGTGGTTATCTGATAGGCTAAAACAGATCTGCCACACAAAGGTTAATTTCCAATAACTCATCTTTGGGAAATGGTTATTGTGAGCTAGTCTGGAAATTCTGAGTGAAAAGTATGTCTTGTCAAGTATCGTTGTGGTAGATTGACCGACGCTGGACATCAGGACCCACCAAGGCTGCTCTATCACTCCCCTCTGCAACTGAACAGAGGAGACAAAATATAACAAAGGGTTCATGAGTTGAGATAAGGACCCAGGGAGATCACTCACCAATTACCATCAAAGGCAAAACAGACTTGAAGTGGCAGTATTAATTAAATTTATTACTAACTGAATCATAGCAGGATAATGAGAAGTAAAATAAACCTTAAAAATACCTTCCCCCGACTCCTTCCTCCTTCCCAAGTTCTATCTCCTCCCCTCCAGCAGCACAGGGAGATGGGGAATGGGCATTGCAGTCAGTTCATTACAGGTTGTTTCTGCCACTGCTGAGAGAAAGAAGTCCTACCACTGCTCCCCTTGGTGTCCCTTCCCACAGGAGGCAGCTCTTCATGAGCTTCTCCAGTATGACTCCATCCCACAGGCAACAGTTCTTCACAAACTGCTGCAATGTGCGTAACTTTTCCATGGGATGCAGTCCTTCAGGCACAGGCTGACAAGCTGCTGACCAAATGACCTTCCGCACACAACACCACTCCACACAGGCTGAGGGTGAAGGCACAAAAGGCATTTATTGACCTGGGGCTTGGGCTTTTATAGGGCTCCAAGGGAAGGTTCTGGAACTTGGATGCGACTGGATAGAACAGGGGGTGAAGTGCGTAACCAGGCAACCGAACAGTCAATCGGGGGCAACTCACCAAAGGTAGGAAAATGAACCAATAGGGAAGCAGAGTCCAGGGCAAAGATGGGAACCTGTGAGGGGGAAGAAGACAGCATGGAGGAGAACCGGGGATAAAACAACAAGGGATCCACCAGGTTGGGAATCAACCTGAGGGGTGCACATAGGGAAATAACCATAAACAAGGGGAGTTCAGCTTTCTATGATCAATCGTATACTCACAAAATGATCCTTCCATGAGCAATCGTTTACAGGATCAAGGAGTGTCCATGGTCAACTAAAGCTGAGTTCTTTCTTTAAACTTCTGCCATAAATGTCTGGAGCTCCACAGTCTCTGCTCTGTCATTGGTCTCTCCATCCTCATAAGTCCACTTTTGAAAGTTCTTTTTCCATGTCTCATAGCTATCTTGCTGTCCCACAACAGGCTGCTCCAGCACAGCTCCCACAGGGCCACAAGTCCTACCAGGAAAACCTGCTCCAGCACAGCAAATTCTTCCACAGGTCTGCAAGTCAGCATGGGCCTCCTATGGGGTCACAGTCTCTTTTGGACATCCACCTGCTTTGGCATGGATCTCCTCCACAGGCTACAGGTGGATCTCTACATCCCTGTGGGCCTCCATGGGCTGCAAGGGGACAGCTGCTTCACCATGGTCTGCACCACAGGCTGCAGGAGGATGTCAGCTCCAGCACTTGGAGAACCTCCTCCCCCTCCTTCTGCACTGACTTTGGCGTCTTCAGGGTTGTTCATCTCACATCTCACACCACTCTTTTCTGTCTGCAATTTTCATCTGCACAATAACTTTTTTTTTTTCTTCTTAAATATATTATATTATTACAAAGATGTTACTATAATTCCTGTTTGGCTTGGCCTTGGCCAGTGGTGGGTCATTCTGGAACCAGCTGTCATCTGCTCTACCGGACATGGGGGAAACTTCTGGCAGCTTCTAACAGAAGCCACCCCTGTATTCCACCCAATACCAGAACCTGGCCACACAAATCCAATAAAATTGCCCAGTGGATATTTTATTAGTAAAACTTGTCATATGTGTCATATGGGTCTTGAGCGTATTCTTTCAGTCTGAACTAACAATCAGATGGGCAAATCACAATCAATATGTATTTATCAAGATGACATATTAATGAAAAAGTTTAGAGAAGACAGAACATTTCTGTTTCTTCTACTTTTCCAAATACATGACTTTTTCATTCCTGAAGTTAATATATTTATATTTATATATTCATTTATTTTGCTGAGTAACTTAAATTGACACTGGTAAGAAAATGACTGGTAAGACACTGGTAAGAAAATCATCTGAATATTTTTAGATACAGTATCATGTTATGGTATAATACAGTTTTATCCATATGTTGCAAGGAAGTCTATGTTTTCATGCTCAACAACTGGTCTGTCACTTCCTTTCTAACATTATAGAAACATTATTATCTTTGTTGGTAACCTAGCACAGTTGACAAGGTTAAAAAAGGAATCTTTCTTTCTGTCACATAAAACATCATCATTTTATTAGTTGACAGCAGCTCCTCAAGTTCACATCAAACACTACTGACACAATAGACCCATTTCTTTACCAAGAGGGTGGCCAGACACTGAAACAGGCTTTCTAGAGAGGTGGTTGATGCCCAAAGCCTGTCAGTGTTTAGGAAGCATTTTGACAATGCTCTTGCAACATGCTTTGAATTTCAGGTGGCCCTGAAGAGGTCAGGCAGTTGAACTAAATAATTATATGTCCCTTCTGTCAGAGACCAGATTTATATCTCACTGATTGATGAGTCGAATCAACCATTTTGTTTAGTGTATGTATGTCAGGGGAGGAGACCAGGCCTTCAGCACAGTGTCCGCCTCGTCAGCCAGGATGGCCACTGAGGTTTGGGCACATGGCATGAAGGCCACATGGGGCACCCGTCAATCAGTAAGGTCTGCCTGGTAACCCATCCACACCACACCCCTGGAGTCCCTGACAGGCTGTGGCACCCCTCACTTTGAGTGAGGGGACAGGGACTCAAAGGTCCTGTCTGGCAGGTGTGGCCACAGTAGCCACAGCCTATAAACAGGTAGCACAAGGTCTCCATTGGCCTTGGCCTGCTCTCCTGAAGCTGTCAGGATGTGACCTTGTGAGTGGCAACTATATTTTTCCTCTTCTCTTTTTCTCTCTTTATTCTTTTTTCTCTTAATCTCTCTTTCATTATTCTTTTCTTCCTTTTCTGAGTACCTTGCTTAGGTTGCATGGAGATTGTGTTTGCTGGGTGTAACAAAGGTTCCCTATTCTATAGCACTGTTTGCTATTCTCAGTAATTTGTTGTAATGATTTTGTGAGGTTGCATGTTATTTTTGTAAAAACCTTTTTGCCAAAATGCCTATTTTCTCACCAAATTAAAAGAAATATCTTAAAGAAAAATGTGTAATTTTTCTCCAGATGTGAGCTCAAGGTACCAAAGAACCAATAGNATTATTCTTTTCTTCCTTTTCTGAGTACCTTGCTTAGGTTGCATGGAGATTGTGTTTGCTGGGTGTAACAAAGGTTCCCTATTCTATAGCACTGTTTGCTATTCTCAGTAATTTGTTGTAATGATTTTGTGAGGGTGCATGTTATTTTTGTAAAAACCTTTTTGCCAAAATGCCTATTTTCTCACCAAATTAAAAGAAATATCTTAAAGAAAAATGTGTAATTTTTCTCCAGATGTGAGCTCAAGGTACCAAAGAACCAATAGTTTTACAAAGGTTTGTGTGGGTGAAAGCTCTTGAAGCTTGAAATTTTAAGTGTATCACCCAGTAAAGTTTAGATCTTCAGAACTGGGTTGTAACACCTTCCAACTGAAATAGTCTGTTCNTTTGCTATTCTCAGTAATTTGTTGTAATGATTTTGTGAGGGTGCATGTTATTTTTGTAAAAACCTTTTTGCCAAAATGCCTATTTTCTCACCAAATTAAAAGAAATATCTTAAAGAAAAATGTGTAATTTTTCTCCAGATGTGAGCTCAAGGTACCAAAGAACCAATAGTTTTACAAAGGTTTGTGTGGGTGAAAGCTCTTGAAGCTTGAAATTTTAAGTGTATCACCCAGTAAAGTTTAGATCTTCAGAACTGGGTTGTAACACCTTCCAACTGAAATAGTCTGTTCTACTGATCTTACATTAATAACTTAAAGAACTTTCTTCCTTTCAAATGCAATGTTATTTACATAATACAGAGGATTTGCAATTTTTTATAATAATGAAGTTTCTCCAAAGAAATAGGTTTTCCTTTAGTATTTAATTCCCATCTGAAAAATATTAGCTGATTTTACACTACTTTTGTTGTCATTGGTTTTGATGTGCTGTGGGCATTAATTTTTTTCTATTGTTATATGTTTTTGACTGCATTTAGAAAGTAATGAAAATAATTGCTAATGACTGATAATGTAAAACAGCTAGTATCATTATTATGTTGTAAGAACAGGTAAGGAGAGAATTGAGGGTGTAACATTTTAAACAAGAACTCTACATAGTCTACTGGTCAATAAGGTCAATATTGTTATAGGTTAGTTTTGAATTAATAACTGAGAGATGAAAGCTTCCCAGTATTACTAAATTCTTCCATTTTTTATCTATTATTCAGAGTGGTCTTTATATCTTCAAAAGGAAGATGCTGCAGCTGTTCAGTTTTCAGAATCTTTAAAGCTGCATGGTCTTGCTGCTTTTCTCAAATTTAAAATGTTAATAAAACATTAAAATCCCTTCATATAATGTTTCCTAAACTTTATCCAGTTAAGAGTCCATAGGTTTCATGTTCGTTATTCTGCCCGCAAGGACAAGAATAAATGACTGCCAAAATATTGTTTCAAAGAGAAATTTCCCAAAAGAGAAAGAAAATCACAGAGTCTCATTTAAAGAACATCTCAACTTCTACAGTGCAGCAAAGGCAATACAAGAGGGAACTGTGTGGACATGGAATAAGTACTACATTTAAAATAAGCTTCAGAGTAGAAAAATGAAAGACAACATAGCTAAAAAATATAGTAGTAATTTGAAGTTTATATGCTATATACTACATATTGCATCAAAAAGATATGAAGACAATACTGTTGGAGGAGGTATTAAGAAAATTTTCAGTTCAAAATAATGTATTTTAACTGTCCCTCAAGAGTTCTCCTGGATAGAAGATAATCTTCAAGGAAAATTATGGTATTATTTCCCTAAATTATTTTGGCCTTGCTGGGCTTTAGTATGATGGTAAAAACTAGATTTAGAACTTAAATCCAGTAAATGAACCAGGCCCTCAAACACTATGTATTAAGAAATATCTCCCTGCCTTGTAAAATGGTATCCACATTGTTCTGGTAAGTGCATTACCGAGGAGTCAAAGGCAAGTTATGTTTATTTATGGAAAGCTGTGAATAGTTACTTAGGAGATATTTCAAGGACAATTCTGTTTGGAAATCTCAAGTTTTTTCCAAGTTGAAGAACATGGATCATATATTTGGAGCTAGAACTGGTTTTCTCCCTGGAAGTCCTTATGGTTATTCATTAGGAAAACAGTATGAAAATTTTGAATGTAAAAGGTAATGCTGATAGCTCTTTGTCAGAGAGTTGTGCTCATAACCTTTCCTATCCTGTCCCCTCAGAAAGGTAATGCTAATTCATTAGCTGCAATGCAAAAGCAAACACCTGAGTAGAAATCCTCAAACCAGGATTCCTTCCTTTTCTGTTGCATGTTGTAACTATTAAGTTAAATAGCCATACTTTCACTTGCTCTGTCTCCAGCTCCTTGAAATGTTGTGTTCTTTTTCTGCATTACATCTGACCTTTACCATAATACTGGAAAAAAATTGAGATTTCATGGCCCATGAAGATAATCTTTTTATAAAGGTGTTTCCAAAGGAAAAGAATCCAGAGTTGCTCTTTACACAACAAGATAACAACAAACCAAATGTCAGAGTCTAACAGTCTCTCAACAGATTCTTTTAGACATGCCTCAGGAGGAGGATTTACTTGCTTGAGGTATTTGACGTTACATAGCTTTTGATTTAGCAGAGCAACGTACGTAAATCACAATCCAAGCACAAATTGCGCATAGCAGAGTATACTAATTGCAGTACATATTTGGTTTACAATATAAAAGTGATTATCATTCTCTCTTTCTATATATATATATATGTGTATCTACTCACTATCAAAATGCTGGGTATTCCCAAAATCTGGAAGAGAATATAAGTGCTTAAACCAGCTCAAGTACATCATTCTCCTTTAATATTTGTTGATTATTCATTTTCTATGCTGCCCATTGAGCTAAGGCATTTATACAATATTCCCCACCATAATGGTCTGACTAACTCAAGAAGACATAATCTTTTGATTAACTCAAGGACAAACAGTAACAGCTAGTTGATTCACTGAGCTGATATATCTGCTTTTTGGTGAGCTAATATAACCAGTTGATCCACTCAACTTATCTAAATTAAAAGCCACCCCTGGTTCCCTTTGTGCTGACATAATTTCAGTTATATTTCCAACAACTGTGGTCAGCCTTTCCCCATAATTTTCCAAGATTTGTGAGCATAGTTTCCTTGTCTATGTTTCTTCCACTGTAGTGGTTTATTATCAGTTACATCAAGAAAGCATAGTTTATTGGGAACTGGTAACTTGGCTAAAACTGATGAATAAGGAAATTATCCTTTTGAGGCCAACTATTCTAACAGATAATTCTTCATATTTTTAAAACAAAGAACTTATCCTGATAAATACTTTTACTTTTCACTGCCATCACACTTCTTTCTGGACACTTACTCAAAATGTCCAAAAACATTGTTCTAGGAAGAAACAAGGAAAATGCCTGGCCGAAATAGCTCCAAAGTGAGTTCTATGACCACTCCAGGTGAAGCTACATCATTTATTACTTTTGTGGCTTTCTTTTCGGATATTTATGTAGAAACACAGATACTGCCTTGAGTTCTGCATAACACTGCCTTTCCCACTTACCATTTCGATTTTTACAAATATGTCAATATGTCATAATTACTGGAGAGGTTTTTTTGTATTTTATTCCCTTTCCAACATTGTTTTGGAGGGACTGTCTCTTTAGGATAATTCCTGCACCTGCCAGAGCTGGGTGGAGAAGGGAAGAAAAAAAATGACCAAGTGGAGAACAAAAAGTGAAATGGACTACACTCACCTGTAACCAGGTGTTAGACACCAGATCAGTAATTTTGGGCCAGAACCACCCTGTGGGGGTATGTGTGTGTCAGGAGAGGCGATTGGACCCCCAGCACAGTGTCCACCTCATCAGCCAGGATGGCCACTGAGGTTTGGCCACATGGCATGAAGGCCACATGGGGCACCTGTCAGTCAATAAGGCCTGCCTGGTAACCCTGACAGGCTGTGTGTTACTTTGGCTAAGGGGAGAGAGTGTGGTCAGTGAGCCAAAGGTCCTGCCTGGAGGGAGTGGCCACAGTAGATAAAGAGTCACCACGAGGTCTCCATCTTGCCCTGGCCTGCTCTCCTTCAAGATGTCAGCATGTGACTTCTAAGTAGTAACTATATTTTTCTCTCTTTCTTCTCCTGGTGTCTCTTTCTTTACTCTTTTATTCCTCTTGGGGATAACTTAAACACCTATTTTCTGTATTTCACTTAAGCTGTGTAAGGTTTGGTGTTTGCTGGGTGCAGCAAAGGTTCCCTACTCTATAGCAATGCCTCTTAGTCCTAGTAGTCTGTTGTAATGTTTTGTGAAGTTGTATGTTGCTGCTGTAAACTCCTTTTGCCAAAATGCCTATTTTCTCACCAAATTAAAAGAAGTCTCTTAGAGAAAAATATGTACCTTTTTCTCCAGATGTGAACTCAAGGTATCAAAGAACCAAAGAGTTTGCAAGAGTTTATGTGGGTGAAATCTCTTGAAGTTTAAAATTCAAATGTTCACCGGCTAAAGCTAGACTGGGGTGTAACACCAGGACAGCCCCTGCTGCTGCTCCACAGCTCAGCCTAGCCAAGCAAGGCAACACCAGTGCCAGAGACAGCACATAGCAGGGAACAGAGACTCTGAACTAATAATGCTGCTTCAGTTAAGACCTGAACTTAACCAGGTGATGTAGAGTAGGCAGTTTAATAACTCCTTGTGAGCACCACAGTTTTCCTGGGTTTTTGCTTTTGCCTCTGTTTTTGTCATTGTTTCTTTTGTTTGGCTGGGCCGAGAGGGTTGGTTGGTGGGGTGGACTCTCTGCCATCTTTTTTCCCTTTTTTTCCTGGGGGACCACATGGGGTGGCAAATTGCCCTTTTTGTGGGCATGCAGTTTACTTTGTATTTTTGTGGTCACTGCTACTTCCTTGTCAGTAAACTGTTATTTTTAACTTATACCTTCTTGCATTTTGCCTCTCTGTACCTGTGAAAATAAAAAGGGGAGGGAGTTCATTTTATTGGGGTTCTCATCCCAATATCTGTCTTCCAAGACACAAGAGTTCTTATCAGCTTCTTAACAAAGGAGTGAACTAAATCACATTGCCTAAAACTTACATCAAGGAAAATGGTTTGCTCTGTAGCTTTTGATTCTATCATTCTTTCACAATTGTAACATTCTAGAACCCTAGAAAGAATTCCTGTGACGGTGTCAAAGCTATTTTTCAATAGACTTCACCATATCTTTTGCAAATTATATTTCTGAAAGTGTTTTTTTTAAACTGTTGAGCTAATTGTGATTAGTTAAGATCCAATATTCTCAATACCAAAGCATGAGTAAATGATTATGGACATCATTAGTAACTTATCTTTAAGGTTTTTCACTATTACTGTTAGTAAATACAGGTTTCTCTGTCTTCAATAAATGAAACAGATGTGTCAATCCAACAGATGAAAAGAAACATGGGAATAAAAATTGCAGATAATAAATCACTGAGAATCTGACATCTTGGGGAAAAGAAAAAGTATTTTCAGAAAATGGCAAGGTATTATACCTAGAGGCAACATTTGCTCTGTGTTATAGAAAAGATCTATTCCAGTTTGTTCTCTGACAGGAGACTTAAGGTAAGCAATCAGCCAAACATGGCATGTATCCTGTTGAAGGATCTGAAGGAGAGGCATTTTAAGTGGGTGATGCAGTTCTGATATTGTATGTTTTTATATCACAATCTTATTTGGAAAAGACTTCTGCAGAAAAGACTCACCTCATACTTATATATGTACAGGAGTGTACACAGAGGCAAAAATAATTTTTTCTCTAGAGTTTATTTATGCAAAAAAAATCGTACCAAGCAAAAGCAAAATCAGACAAAATGATATATTCTCTCCACAAGATATTGACAGGATAGCTGGCTAAGTTAATCTGCTCAACAAGGATGATGGTAAGATCTAAAAGTTTACTAAAAGAAGCTCACAATGCCTTTTTAGTTATAATGGTTTTTTATCATTAAAAAAAAAAAATCATAGTTTAAACAGACATCATGGTTTAGCCACAACTTGGAAAAAAACATACAGTCCTTGCTCACTCTCCCCCAGTGGGACAGGGAGAGAGAGTTGGAAGGATGAAAATGAGAAAACTCAGAAACCGAGATAAAAAAGGTGCTGGTCCTTCAGGACCATCTGTAAGAATTTGTGGCCAACATTGCAGCTGAGAATAGCCTAGCCTTTTGTTTGGCCTGGTCTGGTCTGACTTGCTGCATTGCTTAGGAGCTGGAGAGATGTGGGAGGAGGCAGCCTGAGTGGCTGTACTGGTGCTGGCCAGCTCTGACTGTGTGCTGGAGGCTGCCAAGAGAGGCAGAAAGGTCAGCAGTACAGTCCCACACACACTGTCCTGGGGAGGCCAGAGTGGTGCTTCCAACCCTGAAGAGGCAGAGACACCCTGAACACCCATCATTAAACTTTGCCTGGCCACTGGCTCCAGCCTGAGGAGCTCTGAGTGGACCCAGGTCTCCTTCTACTGGTGCACAGTAGTCTCTCTACTACGTGGTGGCAGTATCCTTCAAGGCAGAACACCAGATGGGTGTCACACGAAGAACAAAGAAGGAGGCGCTGTGGCCTGGAGAAGCAAACAGGCTCATGTCTACAGCAGCTGAGGCTGACAGTGACATCAGAGGAAATAACAAAGGGCACATGGACCTGAGCTGGAGTCTGACAGAGGTCTTTGAAAGAACTAGGCTGAGCATCTCCCCAGCTTGGCATTGAATGCTAAGAGTTCATGCTACCAAAGTACTCTCTAAGGTAAGGAACATGGTCAGAGCCCCAGAAATCTCTATTACTTGAATGACCACATGTTCATTTTTAACAGGACTGTCCCTCTCCTCTGTTCATGCAGCACCCCCACTTCCTCTGTCATTTATATCCTGGAGGTATCCCTTTACTTCCTGGTAAGAACTCCAGAGACCTGGTAAGAACTCTAGAGATCTGTCAAGACCATGACTAGAGCATCTTCAGCCATAGCAAGTAAATTTCTACTTTGATGACTTACCCTGCTTCTTCTGTCTGCTCTCTTCCTCAAGCTTATTGTCACTGGCCAGCATCACACCAGAGGTAAAAGCACTATCTGCCTCCAGTGCCACTTCTCTGCAGTTGAGCATTCTCAGGCAGGCCTGAATCTATATAATATATTGAACTCTTTGTTGCATGGGCTCCCACCCTCACTGTATTAGGACGGTGACAATCACTCCAACCATGGACATTGAAATTGCAACAATTAAGTCTTGTCACTAGATCCAAGGTGGTGATACTGCCCCTCTCTGACATCTACTCTTGTCCTTCTCTTTCTTTAAATTATATATTTTCTAAGTGATTTTATATATATATTTTTATAGAAAAGAACCAAAGTGTCTATATACCTTCTTTCTGTTGCAAACAAATTGTTTTAAAATAAATCTGCCTCATGTATACACTGGTCATTCAGTGCTGTTTCACTCTAAGCCACCCCAAGAGACCCATTAACCAGAACTGCAGTTATTCTGCCTCAGAAGCAGGTCGTAACACTCAGCTGACATTCCTATTACACCAACAGAGTTCTGATTAGCCAGTGCAATAGCCTTTGGTAAATATGATGGGGAAGTCACTGAAAGAGTATTCAGAATACTATCTAAAAGTGAAATAAATGCTTTTTTCCATTAACAGGTTTATTTCTTTCTGTTCTATCAATGACAATGTTTCCCTTTCCTCTCAAACTTTTCTCTAGCTTGTCATGGATAAAAAGTGATAATGTATGGTGAATGTTGGAGAATGAGAAAGTAGAAAGGCCTATTGTAAAGCTCAGCTGATTCATATAAATAGAGAGAGGCAGTATGAAGGTTTGATCAATTTAGAATTAGATATGAAATGACTGCATAGAAGGAACTGAATTGTGATCTTCATTTATAACCCTTGCCAAGAAAGTTGGAAGTTTACCATGCTATGCTGCTGAGGGGAAATACCAAGAGGTTGGTAATCTTTTGAGGAGAAAACCTATGAACCATAAAATGTGGCTTTGAATTTTTTGCCAGCAGGTATCAGGATGCAATAACTCATTAAAAAATCAATGTCCATGAATCTTCTACATACACCATGGTATGTCTGGTGAGTGAACATGAGCACATGGGGGCAAAATATGAGTGGGATAAAGTTTATAAAAATGTCCTATGTTGCTAACACTTCCAAGTCAGGAATAGGTCAGCAAGATCCTAACACACCACTACCTACAATTGCTCAAGACAATCAGTTCTGAAAAAGAGACAGGAACAAAATAGTAATGACTCACAGAAGTGGGGCAGAATAGAGACATTGATCACTGTCAACTCTTAAAGAGTAGAAGGAGGCACATCTAAAATCAGCATGCCCTCAGGAGGAACCCAAGAAGAGCATCACACCCAACACGTTTAATCCTCCATACAAGCAACCCTCTACAAATCACCTGGATACCCACAAGTTGTTTGTACATGAGTTGTGACTTCTGGGTACGAGAGTGTGAGAGACTGAAACATGTTTTGGTTTAAAATATATTCATATTTCTTTCCTATGAGGTTTTGCACTGAGCTATGTTGCTGCTACAGTGTTGGAACATTATTTCCTTCAGGGCAGTCTGGAAATGTCTATGTTTTCCAGAGTCAGTAAAGGATATATATACTGCCATAAAGAATGCAAAATGTGTTCATGTAATTACAACCTCTGAGATTAAATGCTCTGTTTGTCAAAACATGGTCATCTGTAGAGCTAAAATGCAAAAGAAAATCAGCATTTTAGAACTGGGTTCACTGCAACCTGACATCCTTCACAGTTCAAAAAAAAGGTTCAGATGAATTGAAAACACCAGAGGACAAGACTAGATTAATACCTCATAATATTTCTCAGTATCAACATGCAACTAAATTTACATGTATAAATGTAGGAAAGCAATTAAAATGTCTAAACATATACATTTAGAGCAATTTGAGATGCCCTAGAATACCTGAGATGTGCATAGACTTCTCACTGCTGACACAAGATGTATGGGTATCTTGATTTCAAAACACTTCACAGATCTCCCATTGAAGAAAGTTCAGTGTCCTGTGGGAGTTCACAAGGCATATGAGACATCCATACAGAAGAGGAACATACTATCCAGCTGGAAATGACATTGACCATTGCAACATAGGCTTCTGCCACCTTCCAGTCATCAACTGAGCACTTTGTTTCAGAAATCTGGTACTCTGTTCAAAAATCCCAGTCAATAACCTTTTTTTAACAAGCATTCTGCCCTTCAGTACCTGTATATCGAGTCCATGGTTTGCTGGTTCTGCCTGGTTGTCTGGTTTTCTGTCCTTGAAAATAACCTGGTTGTTTTCAGGGCTCAACATTCCTTACTTTTAGTATGTCTTTGTCAGTACCAAGCATTTACAAATCTTACTCTTATAGTAAACAGTGATTTGACAGGATCCCTGGAAATGTCCTGGTGTCCTCTACCCATGACACGTATTTATTGTGTGATGGGCCAGCAGACTGCTGTCATAAACCCACTCTATTTTATATTACAAACTTTCTGGCAAATCTCCATGATTCATAATTAACATGGTCCATAAAATGTGTGAGGTATTTTGTTGCAGAGAAGACCACATAGCTGTGCATTTTAAATTAGTGAAATGACATATTTGTATATAAGTATATTGAGTACACACAAGGCTAGCAGTTTATTAAAGCATACTTAACACTGAGGCTTAAACAACTATTCTCTACTGTCTTAGCAAAGAGTTCAGGCTATGCAAGGAGGTCATTGTGCTCATCAAAACATACTGTATTCTTGCTATCAATGCTAGGAGTGCATACACTGGCTGTTTCTACACTTCATAAGTATCAGTGGTCTCTCCAATTGGTGTTCCATCCTTCTTCTCCCATATAAAGGTTTAACCAGAGAGTGCACCTGATTGAAAGCTTTTTGTTTTTACCCTGACAAAAAAATACTGAAGTGATATGGGAGACACTTGGAAATGAGCAACCATACCTACAATGTCAAAGATTTTAAAAACCCTTTAAAAACAGTGAATTTAGATTATCTTGTTACAAATACACTAAAATCCATTGCTGAGCTGAATCATGCATACCCTCTAGGTATGAGAATTCAATGAAGGAATAAAGGCAGAACGTTAATATTTTGATGTTAAGACGTTAACCACCACCCACTCATAATTTCTTCTATTGAAAGAAGAGAGAGGGGTAGGAACTGAATCATCAAATCAAGCATTAATTACAATTAGTGAAAATGTCAGAGCAATAAATGTATAGGTGCTCAAGATAAACACAGTGACAAGAGATCTCTTCACATTTCTACAACAATAAATACTGTATTGGATTTGCATGGCAATGTTTTGGTAGCAGGGGAGCTACAGGGACAGCTATTGTCAAAAGCTGTTAGAAGCTTCCCCACTGTCCAGTAGAGCCAATGACAGCCAGCTCCAAGATGCATCTGACATTGAACATGGATGAGCCAACCAGACATGGTAGTAATGCTTCTGTGATAACATATTTAGGAAGGGGGAAAAAGTTATTGCACAAAAGTAAGTGCAGCCAGAGAAAAGAGGAGAGAGAATATGTTAGAGAATCAATGCTGCAGACATAAAGATTAGAGAAGAAGGAGGGGGACTGAGGGGCTCCAAGCGCTAGAGCAGGGATTCCCCTGCAGACCCTAGTGAAAATCATAGTGAGGCAGGCTGTCCCCCTGCAGCCCATAGAGATCCACAGTGGAACAGATACCCACCTGTGCCCATGAAGGACCCCACTACAGAGCAGGTGGATGCCCACAGGAGTCTGTGATCCTGTGGGACACCTATGCTGCAGCAGGGTCATGGCAGAACAAATGGACCCATGGAGAAAAGAACCCACACTGGAGCAGGTTTGCTCCAGGACTTGAGAGCCTGTGGAGACCTACACTGAAGGACTGCACTCCATGGCACAGATCACACTGGAGCAGTTTGTGAGGAACTACCACCTGTGTGAAGGAATCCTACTCCAGAAGTTCATGGAGGACTGTCTCCTGAGAGAGGGACCCCTTGTTGGACCAAAGGAGGAGGAGGACTCCAAGTATGAGGAGGAAAAAGGAGCAGCAGAAACAATGTGTGGTGAACTGACCACAGTCCTCATTCCTCATCCATCTGAACCACCAAGATGGAGGAGGAGGTAGATAATCGGGAATAAAGTTAAGCCCAGGAAGAAGGGGGGATGAAGGGAAAAGGTGTTTTTAATATTTGGGATTACTTCTTATTACCCTATTATGATTGGATTGATAATAAATTAAGCTATTTTCCCAGAACTAAGTCTGTTTAGCCTGTGATGATAATTGGTGAGTAATCTCTCCATGTCTTGGCCCAAGAGCCTTTTGTTATATTTCCTTCACCTGTCCAGTTGGGAAGGTGAGCAATAGAGTAACTTTGGTGGGCACCTGACATTCAGCCAAGGTCAACCCATTTAATTTTGAAAAATAGTTTTTTTCTCTCAGGTAGGTGAAGTTGAGCATAATACCATGCAATAAATTAATGTCTAGTCAGTCCAAAATACAATGATAAGACAGAGGAACAGACATAATACTATTCGACCTACCTTAAAGTATTTGTTCGATTTTATATGTAGGATTATATGCCCTTTGGAGGAATTTTCATGTCTCTGGTAATTATGGAAGGAGACTGGATAACTAAGAAAGATGAGTAATTTTTAGATGGTAGCCACAGAGATTCACCCCTGTTTTAATAAGGATTCCCTCTGCCTTTCTGTGAGGAAATCTTTTGAACTCATGTCAGACATGTCCTCCGGACACAATTCATTCCATTCATGAAAGTAAGAAGAGTCTTATGCTACATTTCAGTGACATTGTGTAGGAATTCACTGCAACATGAGGTGTGACTAGAGGGGTCTGCAAGCACCATTGTGGCCAGTTTGGAACTAAAAGAAAATTCTTACCTAGTGTGATATTGTATATCCTGCGGGCAAAAGGTAAAACAAACTTTCACAGCAGTCCAAAACCCTGAGTGTCTGATGTGATATGTTTTGATTAAAATGTTTTTGCTTCTGATGTTTGTATTTATTGCAGACTCTTTTTTATTATTTATATCAAATTACAGCATGGTGTTTTGATCTCGTTCTTATGCTTTTCTCTACTACTAAACATCATGATCATCACTACTACTACTACAACTACTAACAATTATTATTAATAGTATGTCATGAATATTAATTTTCCTATCATCCTTTGAGCTAATTTCTTTGTGTTTTGCATTTTGAAGCTTCTGAATTAAGTGCTGATGAGGTCTGAGTTCATAACTATGGTAACTGAAGATTGTTGAGTATATTAAAGACTGTTTTGTGACTTCAGCCTTTGGAGGTCATGTCTTCTGCCTTTACAAATATAACAACATATTCTTTTTGGAAAGGAAAGCAGTTATTTCATTTTTCTTCTCATCATGATTGTTTAGCAAAGCTATAAAATAGCTACAGATAACTTCTAAATCTTGCAGACCATCCCATTTCAGATAATCAGTTCAAATTTGAACAAACCAAGGGCAAAGATTGCCATTCTTTTAAGATCTGGTTCCAAAATTTTTCAAAGCCACTGGAATTCTGAGTTATTTAGCAATTGCACATAAATATAAAAATGCCCATAAACACTCACTCATATGTATGTCTACTTATATGTACATGTATGTGTATATACTTATGTACACACATGCATATGTGTATCTCTGTATTTTTCCAAACTGCTACTTATTAATATTTTCACACATTAGAACATTGCCATTATGACAAAGTTAATGGCAGTAATGCAATTTGTTTACTTAAACTCATTTCACTTCAGACTGTAACATGACTGTTATCAGCAGCAGTTTCAATGTCCTTTTTGAGAAGCCAGAATTTTGGATATATAAACTGCCTTGAAAATTCCCGAGATGCTGAAACATACAGAATTCAAATTATATGTCTAGAAGTGACAAAAAGGTGCAGCAGTCCAAAGAACATAAAGAAGTATGATTCCAGAGTATGAGCATTTTAAACCAGAAACTCAGATCACTGAACATTTTATCATTCTGAAGCAACTATCCAAATGGAGTATTATTAAACCTCAGAAAGAATTTTAATAATAGATCTGACTGTAATGAGCATACTGTAATGGAAGTCATATAAAGGAGAACTTTGTAATATAAAGTTGAGCTTTTAGTAATTTGTAAATATTACTTCTTATGGTAAAAACTAATTCAAACTGTAATATTTATTAATTTTTTTTTGGTCATGCTTCCTTGGAGAAATAAGAAAACATTGTTTGAAAATTATAGAAATAATAATTAGTGATAATAAAATATTGTACTTATAGTCTTGACATTCATTAAGATTCTGACATTTCTAACTGTAATACTGAAATAGCACAGATTAGCAAATATGTTTGCTGTCTTGAGACCCTTACTGTCCAATTAAAATGAAGATTTAACTATCACACCCTGAAGAGTAATGGACAAATGTAAGACAAAAGAAGAATACCTAGAACAGAATTATGTAATTATGTTAGTGACTAATATGCCTCTCTCATAATGATGACTCTCAATGTATTTTTCTTCCTGTTTCAACTCATAATTTAAAAAAACTTTTGGAGTTTATGTACATATATTCCAATTGGAATTTATAGCAAAATTTGAACTTACTTAGATTTAGGCATAACTGTGTCCTAATCAAAATCTGAACTTTAAGATGCAAGTTTAGTAATAATAATAATAACTATCAACTCTTTTCTGAGCATTAACATCTTTCTAGTTGTGCTGGTTTAAAGGTAAACCAGCAGGAGCAATGACCTCGACTTTAGAGAGATTAGAAGTCAGAGTTACAATTTACTAAAAAGATTACAATGTAATGATACAGGGAAAAAAAATGGTTTTAACCCACAAAAACTAGATAAATAATCCAGCACACTTGGACACAAACAGGACAGAGTTTGTTAGTCCCTGTGCTGAGTGCCACATGGTCCCCCTGAGCATAAACTAAAAGAAAAGAAAAATCTGTTGGTGAAGATGATGGTCGCAGCCTGGTTGAGAGTGGCAGTCACAGTCCTGTTGAGGCTCTGTTCCTTCTCTGAATCCAGTGGGTGGTACCAGAAGTCCCCAAACCCTAAGATTATATATGCTTAGGTTCAGGTGGAAATGCCCAACACTTCCCCTCAGGGTGGGGAGTTTCACAATGAGTGATTCAACTCCGTGAGTCATGGGATATTTTTGGAATCTTTGATGGCCCATTAGCAGACATGACCCCTCAGGCTGGGTGTGAAGGTGCTAATGACTCCACGGAGGGGAGTTATCATGTCTGTCATTGGTGGTGAAGACAGGAACACTTTCCTACCTCACAGAGTTCTTTACCACCCAGCTTGAAGCCTGAGGGGTCAGGTGTGCCCTGGGCAACTGCTGCAAACGGTCCATTATTAACAGTTCATCAGAAATGACATAGAGGATGTAGAATACACAGTTTTGGTTACACCCACACAGTGATAATCTGGTCCCAGCCACTGTAACTAGGACACTAGTCCTCTGATTGGTACTTAAATGAAGTGAATTGCTGTGGAGTCCTTGTTCTGAAACTGTGCAGGATCATGTTACTTTTTGAACTTTGGAAGTCTGCACTTTAATTTTAATCATATTAGCCAAAAAAATTCTACCATAAAAAGTGTTATTTCCATTATTTACTATTTCTAACTTATGAATTAGTTATAATTTATTACTATTAGTATTCATAATAATATTTTAAAGGATAAAATAACATATTTTTATCTTGTTATAAATTAACAAAGAAATACTGAAAGAAAAAGAGCTGATAATGTAATAAAGTAGATAATAGGAAAAGTTCATCACACATTCATATATAACAAAACTCTCGTATGGTTGAACACTTATATTTCTATTATGGCTACATTTTAAGCCTTTCATTAAAGGGAAGGACTTAATATTGCGATACATTGCACTGAAACAGGAAAATAGAGTATATCTTTTGGAAAAAAAAAAAAAAAGAAAAAAAAATGAAAAGTGCTACCTAAATAGAGAAGATGAAAAAAAAAAACCCCATAGGTAAAGGTAAATTATTTTTGTAATAGGCCTATGTGAAGAAATGTTGTGACTTTTCCCATGCCAGATGAGGAGAATGTGGTACAGTTAAAAGAAAGCCTAGGAAAATCTGTGATCATTAACTTTATCAGAAAGAAATAATAGCTCTGTGATTATCTTTGATAAATAAAAAGAAGAGAGTTTTCTGAAAATCTTAACTGTTTCAGGGAGACATGCAGAAATGCAAATAACATATTACACCGGAGGGAAAAAAAAAGGGTTTGCTCCTAATTTTGTCAACACATAGCAGCAATAATTAAATCCTTTATATTACAAAAGAAAGAAAATATATTTACCCAACCTGACATTAATCACAAAATCTGAATATGTACCTTGAGAACACAAAAATCTGGAATCAGAACTGCTACAACAAAGTTGCTTTGCCTCAGAATGACTACATTTTATCTGCTATGAACTTTCCTAAACCTCAGTGCATATCTTGTAATAGGCAACATTTAGTGACATATGCTATAGTTGCCATCAATTTCCTTCTATTTCAGCACAGAGAATTCCATGATTGAGTGCACATTTAAAGGTCATAAGCAAAAGCTGAATAACTCTTTTTATCCTAACTGCTGGTCTCAGCTGAACCAACCTGGAGCGTTCTAACCAAAGCTCTAGAGAAATAAAACGTTGCCACATATCCAAAGAAAACTGTCTAAGAAAGTAATTTTCTCACTTCCATGAGTTTAGTAAAAGGAAATACTGAGCAACGCAATAGTTAATTAATGTAACATTCAGCATACTTCCAACTAATGAAGGCTGAATAAGTATAGGAGCCAAAAATAAAAACTGATTTTGTTGACTTTGGTATATATTCACTTGGGGGAGAATTCAGATATAATAGCCTGTGTTGGTTTTGGTTGGGATAATTTTCTTCAAAGTACCTAGTATGAGGCTGTATTTTGGATCTGTGCTGAAAACTCTGTTGATAATACAGAGGTGGTTATTTTTATTGCTGAGCAGTGTTCGCACAGCATAAAGGACTTTTTTGCTTCTTTTTCTGTCCTAACAGCAAGCAGGCTGGGGGGGGACACAAGTAGTTGGGATGGGATAGAGCCAGGACAGCTGACCCCAAAT
>VWZF01000804.1:0-14452 GCA_013396755.1 Sclerurus mexicanus
GCAAGTGTACTTGTGAAACTGCTGATCAGTTTAGTGTTAATGGCTGAGCTGAAGCCTTTTGAAGAGAAATTCTGTTAACCTGTTCTGAAATATCTGTAGTTTTACTACAGATAGTTCCTGAAGTATTTATTTGGGAGAAAAAACACAGCAACTTTCTGAGGAAGGAGTCCAGTCATGTGTGCAGCTCTATTGAAGCACTATTCATAAAAATAAAATACTGGTCATTGTGTTTTGGAGGAACATAAATTTAAGTGAGTGCTCTCCTTAGGAACAGTAGTTAAAACATGCTGCAAACAAACAGCTTATTGGACCTGCTGTTGGCCTGTTTGGATTCACATCAAGTCTACTCCAGATATGTTATGCAGTAAAAATTGTGACATCTCTTCTTCCTTCCCTTCAAACTGTAAGGTGAGATGTGACCAAAACAAAGATGAGGTTGACGAACAGAGTTCTCTGCATACTATTACTCTTGAAATGTTAAGGGTGTCAGAGTCAAAACTATCTGATGCTGAGCATTTTGCTTCAGGTTTCCTAAGACACTCTGGCGGGTGGAAAAAAAAAGTACTGAAACCAAACTTGTAGGAACTGTGTATTGCAGTGCCCTTAGTGGGGTGTATTTTCCTACCCAGTAGTGCTGAGCTCTTCTTAATTAAAATTTTGGAACGTTCATGAATAGGTAGTGTGTTCTTTTACCAGGTCAACCTACCAGTATATTGACAGGTAGCCATAGTGATGGACTCTTACAGATTGCTTCAGGGCCTCAGCCAGGAACTCAGCAGAATGGGTTTACAGCTCAGCCAGCCACTTACCATCACAGTGAGTATTCACATATGTGCACTCTTCTTAGCTTTCTAAAACCAGTTTCCAAATGTTCAGGAGAAATAGAGGATTAGAAGGGAGATGCGGAGAAACTCCCTTAAAAACCAACCACTGCTTTCTCTCTCTAGACAGCACCACGACCTGGACTGGAAGTCGGACGGCAGCCTACACACCCACCATCCCTCACCACCAGAACGGGCACCTGCAGCACCACCCACCCATGCACCCCGGGCATTACTGTAAGCAGGGCTCAGCCACGCACCTCTGATGCAGCTGCACTTTGGTTGGGTGGCCGTGGTTGTCCTTCACCCCCAAATCCCTTACTCATGTGACTGCAGGAGCTGCTCTTGCTCTGTTAGGGTGTGCTGGCAGCCAAGGGCTTGGTGGGCTTCCCTCTGCTAAAGCAGCAGAGGTTAGGAACTCAGCTGCAGTGCTGCCACACATGTTATACATCTCCCACTATACCTAACAAAACTAGCATCTCCTTTCTAAACCTCTGTCTTCAAAGCTGTGCAGTCTTCTGCTAAATATTTCCCTTGCAGAAAAGGAAGCGGATTCAGAATGTGGTGTTTGGGTATTTTTTTTGTTTCAGAACTTGGAAACTCCTGTCTGTTTTTATTTTCCAGAGGTTTTGAAGTCATTCTAAGCTTTAGGAGACCTGTGTCCATGTACACTAGCCAATGTAAAAGAACTCTGTGAAACCTTGTGCAATAAATACCTGCCAATAAAGTGGTCTTTGCCATGGCCTGATTCATGAGTGCATCAGCACACAGGCTTGGAAATCCTTTTCATCTNTTCACAGAGTTGTGTGTTTCACACCTACCAGCGTTGTGCCTGCTTTGACATCTAGTTGCTAAAGCTGCTGCTGCTTATAATAATACTATGCTTAAGTCTTTCCTGCCTGTTCTCCGCTGCCTGGAAGGGACCTAGTTAGTTCATAAAGTGGAGGCGGTAATATGACCAATGCCAAGACTGTATTCAGTGCTTTTTTCTTTAGAAAATTAGTTCTCTGGGGCTTTTTTCCACCTGAAGGGATTGTTTCTTCTGGTCAAGTTCACAGCATGCTGAACACCTTGTTCTGTGAGTGATGAAACTAATGAAATGCGATTTCATAGGAGAACAAGCTAAGAAAGAAAACCTTGATTTTCCTCATGTAAAACAGATTGTATGTTTTCTTTTAAAGGGCCAGTTCACAACGAACTTGCATTCCAGCCTCCTATATCAAATCATCCTGGTGAGTAAAATCTAACATGCAGTGATAATATTAAGAGATATGTACACTAATATTGTGAGAAGGAGAGGAATGATAAGTCTTGTTTTGAATTTGGGCTTCTCTTTTGGGATGGTGACAGAAGCAGTGAACTGACCTTAATTCAGATGCCCAAGTCAAAAAATTGCAGCCCTCAAGCCCAGGCTTTGCTGGTGCCTACCCCGTAGTGTCTGACCCCCAGTGTCCTCCATCCTCAACTTTGCAGGGTGCCTGTAGCTGTAGCTTTTACCTGCACAGAACATCACGGACCTCAGGTCATGCCAAGGCTCCCTAGGATCCATAACTTAGCAGTCAGTCATTACAGTCAGATACCTGAAAGACAGGTATTGTCCTTCTTAAAATTTTGGTGCTGAAGTTCCTATTCTGACCTTTGCATGGAAGCTTTCCCAGAGTCTCCCGTGATGTAGCAGTTCACCGAACCAGGGAGGTCTTGTCTTGCAGTACAGGCTGTCCCCGTTGTAGGTGCAAGGTGTGTTTTGTTTTTCACAACAGCAAAGCTGTTGCCTGCATAGGGAGAGCTACATAGTTTGAAAAGCCCAAAAATTTTAACCTGTTTATTCCTCGGTCAGTTACTGAGGCAGTGCCAGGAATTAAATTGTTGATAATCGCTCTCTGAACTTAACTGAAGAGAAGCTGTATTTCATGTCATTTCGTATCTCTTTCACCCTATTGATTTCATCCTCTTGAGTCCTCACAGACAAGAGGATTGAGGGATAGAAAAACTAAAGGGAATTGAGGCACCTTGATTTATTCTTTTCTGATAAAGCCAGAACAGTTTCTTAGGGAAGGGAGGCGTGCTGTTGGGTGCTGGTGTTTGTGATGAGGGAGCATCACTTGCAGTCCTGGGAGAGCTCTTCTTCCCCTCACTTATCAGGGTGCCTGTTTGGGTTCCATTGTGTTCCACTTCTCCTGTTTTGAGTACACTGTAGTGCTGATAAGGGACCGGGGGAATGGCTTCCCATTGACAGAGGAAGAGTTAGATTAGATACTGGGAAGAATTCTTGAGGGGGTTGAGGGCCTGGCCCAGCTGTGGCTGCCCCTGGATCCCTGGCAGTGTCCAAGGCCAGGTTGGATGGGGCTTGGAGCAACCTGGGCTAGTGGGAGGTGTCCCTGCCCATGGCAGGGGGTGGGAATGAGCTGGGGTTTAATGTTCCTTCCAACGCAAAGCAGTCTGTGATTCCATGATTTTCTTTGCCCTCCCCAACAAGCAGGTCCCAGCTGTGTTACCATTTTGTGGTAACGGATCCTTTTAGTCACCAAAAAAGCTAAGGCCCCAGAACCCCCAGTGACTTAAGCTTATGACAGCTTCAGATTTTGATGTGTCTGAAGAGAGAAGCTCTTAATGCTTAAAAGCACACGTAGCACACTGCAGAAGGTTTGACAAGCCACGTGCTCCCAGGTGGCACAGGAAGAGCAGCTACTCCTGTACAAAATTGCCTGGTGCACTCTGTCAGGTTTCATCTCTTGTGTGTTTGGGTTTCAGTGGAATCCTCCTGGGAGTCAAGGTCTTCCTTCCTCACATGGCAGCTTCTTCCTTTGCAGACAGCCATCTTTCCTTTGCAGACAGTTTTTCAAGTAGTTAAAAGACACCTCTTTGCTGTTAAAACATGCCATTTTGTTCTTCTCCCCAGCTTAATACTTCCTTGTTTTATCCCATCCCTGACTTTGTGTGCAGACAAGATCAGTATGTGATCTTTGATGTGTTTTTCCCCCTGTTGCTCTGCTTTCCAAATGCAGTTTGCTCTGCAGGGAGGGTACAGAAGTCTGACTTCACCTAGGAGGTGATTACTCTTGTATCTCAAGCCTGATCTGTTTCAGAGTTAGCTTCTGCCAGCCCAGCCATGCATAGGCATATATGTATGACTTCTTTATGCTAAAGTAGTCCTGAAGTGCAGGAATGCAGATGCCTTACAAAAGCTACCTGGAATTATGAAAATAGTAAGATCCTAACTACAGAAGCCACCAGCACTGACGTGTGGTCAAATAAAAACAAGTGCATGTTTGTCTGGGTGTGTAGTATTTTCCTGTGCTAGCAGACATGCCTTTGTCTATCAGAACTTGCTTATGTGAATGTGCACTCTTCTCTGAGTGACAAATGCAGTTGCAGAAGGTTTCATTGATTGTCTGGAATGCATTTATAGGCTTTTTTGTGCCTTCCAGTCAGTTAATTGTATTTATTCTTCAGCTCCAGAGTATTGGTGTTCAATCGCGTACTTTGAAATGGATGTGCAAGTCGGGGAAACATTCAAGGTCCCTTCAAGCTGTCCAATTGTCACTGTGGATGGATATGTGGATCCTTCTGGAGGAGACCGTTTCTGCCTGGGCCAGCTGTCCAACGTGCATAGAACAGAAGCCATAGAGAGAGCAAGGTATCCCCAAGAGCCCCAGCTGTCTGTGGGATTGTGATAAGGCTTTGTTTTGTCTTCAGTGCGTTGCCTCCCCTATGAAATCTCAAGTACAGAGTGCTTGTCTGAGTTACGTTCAGGGTGCCTCTCTCTGCTGCACCCAGATTGTGAGCTGTGTGACAAAGCCCTGCAGAGCCTTGCAGCAGTTGCTTTTCTTTGGTTTGCTTTCAGAGGCTGTGCTCTGGGGATAAAATTCATGCAACTCATGCCTTTATGTATGCAGGCTGAATATTAGCTTTCCACGCCACAGAGTGATGTGAGAGGGACTGCAATATAGACATTTGTCAGAGGAGCAAAGGAAGCTTCCTTTACATTGGAGAGAGCTGTTGGATTTTCGTTTTCTCACTGTGCATGTGCTGGGTTTTGACGTGGAAGCACAGAGAACTGAAGCAATCTTGCAGCTTTTCTTCCCCCTCTTTGAAAGGAGAAGGAAGAAAATGAGTCCTGTCTCTAGAAATGTCACATTGTGACAATCAGAGTGTTAGGTTGCTGAAGTGTCATCCAAACAAACTCACAGTTCTGCACTGAAGTGTGGCTTTGTGTATGTTCTTGAGTGACTTCCTGTACAAAAATACTTGTGGGACTTTACACTTGTGGAGCTGTTGGGTGACCCAGCTCTGTGCTGGCAGCGTGGTAGTTGCTGATCAATCATCAGTGCTTCTGCATTCTGTGTTTCCCAGAAATCTTTACATGCTATCACAGATGGGTTTTTACTTCACAGATTTATGTGAGTAAATACTGACTTACTCCTCAAATAGTAACTACGATTTCCAGTGCTTGTGTGGGTGGGCTGCAGGCTGAGGCACCACAGGTGCTGGAAAGCTGCTGGTGTCCCTTTTGGTGTGTTCACGGGTGCATTGGCTCTGTTTTTCCTCCCAAGGTTGCACATAGGCAAAGGGGTGCAGCTGGAGTGCAAAGGAGAGGGTGACGTGTGGGTCCGGTGCCTCAGCGACCACGCCGTCTTCGTCCAGAGCTACTACCTGGACAGGGAAGCAGGACGTGCCCCAGGGGATGCTGTGCACAAGATTTACCCAAGTGCATATATAAAGGTTGGTTCCCTGCTCCCAGGTGAAAACTGGGGGGGAAATTGCACGTACTTCATTCTTGGAAACGTTAGGAAGGCCATGAGGCACTGAAATAAATGTAACTTTGCTTTTAAAAAACCCTAAAAATGTCACTTAAGATGGCTTTTAAAAATTACTCCAAACGGAGAATGTCATCTGGGTACTACAGAAGTAATTCATTTTGTGTTTCATCACGATCTCGACAGCAGTTTTTTGTATTTTTAGGTTTAAATTAACTGCTGCTAAAATTTTTAGCATTGGTTGTCTGTTTCTTTTCTCCAAAACAAGAAAAGTGGGGAAAGTGTGTATAAATTCAGTAGAAGTGTGAGGTGTGTGTTCAGGTGTTACAAAGAGCAGAGTGATCCAGAGATCAGAGAAAATTGCACGGAAACAAATTGTTTTGAGGAGGTTCTTACCTGGACCTGCCTCTGCCAGATTTTAAACTGTTTTGTGAAAAATCAGTCTTGGAATAAACTGATTGAAATTTGCAGTGGGTTGTTTCCTTAATCATCAGTTTTGCATGCCAGTTATTCAGTGAAGGTGGAAAAAAACCCCACAAACCTCTGTGCATGAGCTTTCTGATATCGAAACAGAGTTCCTGTACATCAGTTAATGGCAAATAGTGATTAGTGATCACAGAGATGTAGAATGCCATCAACTGGAAACCTCGGACCTATCAATTACTGGCCCTTCTTTTAAATAGGCTAGCACAGTTCAGTGAAGCAAAGTTGTTTGTTTTATATTTATTTATATACTTCATTTGTTGGCTTCTTAAATTTATATGCCTATTTCCTGGAAATTTTACTAACAGGTTGGAATTTAATCATCCTGTAGATGGATGGGGATGTAGAGTTTTTATTTATTTAATCATCCTTCAGACTGTGATCCTGCAGTCCGTGCCACACCAGGTGCTGCTTTAGGGAGGTTCTGCTGTTGCCAGTGGTGTTAACATCATGAGCAGAATCTCCAAGAATCAGCTTTAAAGGATTATTTCTGTCAGAAATCAAACTGGACAGGGAAGGTTTGTGTGTGTTGAGGCTGTAGGAGTTGCTTTGGGAAGGCAGAAAGGCCCAGGTTATTCGGGGTGGGGGCTGAGGGATCCTTTCCTTTATTGGTTTTGGCAAGTCTGACTAGATCAATGTTTTAATTTCTTTTTAAGGTGTTTGACTTACGCCAGTGTCACCGCCAGATGCAGCAGCAGGCTGCCACTGCCCAAGCTGCTGCTGCTGCTCAGGCTGCAGCCGTGGCAGGAAACATCCCCGGGCCAGGATCAGTGGGTGGAATCGCCCCAGCCATCAGTGAGTACACCAGCAGCTTTTTGCCCTTCCCTGGAAACCAGTGACACTTACCAGCACCCTCTGCTGCCCCTGCAGCAGCACGGATGGACTGGGAAGGGGCAGAGCACCAGGGTGAGCTGGGGCTGGGACAGGGCTGGCGTCGAGGTTCTCTCTGTTCGTTCCCTCTGAACCTGCCCCACACACCGGCTTTCACCCTGTAACCTCCAGGGAGTGTTGGGGATGGAAGCGGCTGCTTACTGTGCTGCAGCACAACAGAAAACATGTTGCTCACCAGGTCAAATAGCATAACACTATTACTTTAAACAGAGACATTTTTGGCCACTCAGACCCGAGCCTGAAAAGTGATCTTTGGTATCTAAGCTCATAAAAATGTTACTGAAAACAACAGGGATTACTGGGCAACAAAATCCTTGACTAGGTGTAGGAAAACTTAAGATTCTTGAGGAAGAGAGTGAGGATGTTTTTCTCTTTTTTTCTCTTATTTTTTTTTAAATTGTTCTGAACTGGTGTTTTTGTAGTTGCTAAATTCTAGATCCTTGAAATTGTTCCTAAAGTACTTTTAAAAGTGTAAGTATGAATGTCTCAGTCTGCTTTTTGTGCCATAGTGTTTTCTTGGTTCCTTGTATTGCCACGTGGCTCCTTCCAGCTGTCCTACAAATTGAAGGCATTCTGAGGAATGTATGTGACTTTTTTTTGCCTTAGCCGTACTTGTGAATTGAAGATTGCCAGCTGTATTTATCTTCTTGTTTTACTAGCTGTGAGTAGTGTCTTGCTAATCCAGCTTCCTGCAGGTGGCTAGTCTGAGTTCTTACACTGAAAGTGCAGCATTTGGCAAACCCCAAGAGAATAAGTGTTTTGTGACTGTATTTCATAAGTAAGGTTTACATGCATTGTATGGCATTTAGGTTTCATCCCATCTGCTTTATGTAGGTTTAGATGGGATATTGGGAAGGGATTGCTGTCTGTGAGGGTGGGCAGGGGCTGGCACAAGTTGGGCAGAGAAGCTGTGGCTGCCCCTGGATCCCTGGCAGTGTCCAAGGCCAGGTTGGAATAACCTGGGACAGTGGAGGGTGTCCCTGCCCATGGCATGGGATGGAACTGGGTTGGCTTTGAGGTCCCTCCCAACACAAACTACTGTGTGATTCTTCGTGATTGCAGACAGGTCTGTGTTTCAGCACCCTTTAGGAGTGCAGAGCGCTGAAAAGTGCAGACAGTGCAGACGTGCTGCTGTGTTCATTGTAGCAGAGATCTGGAAATGTGGGCTGGCCTTGGCAGTGCTGAGAGGGAGCTGTACCTGGAGGAGGAGCGGGGCAAACGAGTGCCTGACCAAACCAGTGACGTGCCGCCTCTCCTGTGCAGGTCTGTCAGCGGCCGCGGGGATCGGTGTGGATGACCTTCGCCGCCTCTGCATTCTCAGGATGAGCTTTGTAAAGGGCTGGGGACCTGATTACCCGAGGCAGAGCATCAAAGAGACGCCGTGCTGGATTGAAATTCACCTACACCGTGCCCTCCAGCTGCTGGACGAAGTGCTGCACACCATGCCCATTGCAGACCCCCAGCCTCTGGACTGAGACCCCCGTGTTGTGAGGATGGTGGATTGTAAAATACAGTTCTGTTTATGACCTGAAGATATATTTTACTTTTGTTCTGCTTAATCTTCTAAAACCAGGTTTTAAAAATGTGTTTGCCGCCTTGCTCTTAGCAGAAAGAAACCAAACATGCAGAATTTGGGTTTCAGTTGTTTTCAGAACTTAATTGTTGTGATACAGGGCTTTAAAGTGAAAGGTAAACGCCCTGTGGAGACTTCACAGTATTGGGTTTGTTTGTTTGTTCCCTTTGAAACTTTCCTTCTCTTTTATGGCATCTTGGTGATGAACTTCACAGGAGCCTTTTGTATGCAGAATATATATTATATATATATTTATATCTGAAAATTCCTTCTAATAGTTGCAAACATTTACCTTATAGGGCCTTTGAAGTTCCAGCTGATTTGTGATGTTCTGTTTAGGGAATAGTAGTTAATAGAAGACTTCTTTATTTTGTCAATGATCTTGTTATGGTTTTTCCAGGTTAAAGCCTAGAAGCTGCCAAAAAAATGAGGGGATGAGACATACATTGTTGGCATTGATAAAAAAAACTTCACTAGTTTTTGAAAAAAGAAAAAAAAAGATACCTTAGATTTTTATTTATATAGACATGTGAGTTTTAAAACACTAAAGGAAATGGATACTTTCAGTGCTGGCACTCAGTTTAAGTATAATGTGGAATACCCAGTCTGCAAAGTTGCCACTGAAATTGCATAATGAGTACCTACATGGCAGGAACGTATTTTCATAATTACTACTGACTTCTCTGATTTTACTCAAGTAAAACTTGTCAGGTATTTTAAAGTAAATTTGCATGACTCTTTTTACTTGCATATGCCATGACACATTATGGATAATAATACATCAGTATCTAGGATCCAGTTTTTGTATCTGTTCACCATTTCCACTTGGCAAGATGGCAAACTTGTTTTTATACCTCTTGGTTATTTTAAGCCCTTATGCCATCAGTGACCGTATCAACTGGCAATGACTTTGTATAGAGAATTTATAGTAGAAAAACATGCAAAAGTATCGACTGTATGACAGATACAATATGTATGCTTTCTCTCTAGCTAATAGTATAAATAAAAGGATGGAAACCCTGATTTTTATAAATTTAGTTTGCTTCTATTATGCAATTCTGCACCTTGAAACCATTGACCTTGAGTGACGGATTCCTTCCCTTTGCAAGGCCAGCAGCATCCAACAGTGGCAGGAATTTTTGTTGATTTAAGCGTGCCAGGGAGCTAGTCCAGCTTCTCTTACTTTCACTGCTTCTCCGTAAAAGCGTGTCCTGAGGATATCTTTTTTGGCTATTTGATGGGGCATAAAGAGGGAGCAGGAACTGCTTCTCTTCCAGCCTCAGTGCAGGGAGTTGGAGCGTGGTTTAACAAGGATGGAAGGCCAGAGGCTCCATCTGGAGGGCTGGGAGCGCTGGGGGCACAGCTGGAGTGTGTGACAGGAGGAGAAGCCCTGGAACAGACTATTCAGAAGCTCTTTGCCAAGTTTCTTGTGTAGTTTCAGGGATCTGTAGAGGGCTGTGACACACAGTGCTTAGGTGCTGCGCTTCCCATATGCTGGAATTCCGGCGGGGGAAGGCAGGAGGCACTGGGTGTGGAGGCACAGAAGATGAATGGCTTTGCAGTGATGGCCAGAAAAGGATCAATTTTCTCTGTGTTTTCATGAACTGTTGCCTTCTCCAGACTAAGTTCTACTGAGATCACTTTCTCTTTCCTCTCCCTCCTGACGATCTCTGTTGGCCAAACCCCAGGCTGCTCCACATTCTTGAGGGACACTTTTGGGCAGAGGATTCTGACCACATCCTCGGAGCAGCTCATTGACCAGCAACTCAGTTGTGCTTCATTCACAGCACAAACCTTGATGAAATGAAGAAATGAGAAGCCTGGCTGCACATTCTTACTGCCACATTCCCTCTGGGGTTGTCCTGGGGTGCCTGGGAGGTGCCTGGCACTCTGAAGAACTGCTTGTGGCAGCGTCCTGGTGGGATGGGGAGCCCCTGAGTTTGTTCCCTGTTTGACTTTGCAGCTTTGCAAGGTGCTCCTCTTGGTGGGTGGTTGGTTCTGCCTCACAGAAAACCTTCTGTACCAGTTGGCTGCGTTTTGACTGTGCCAGACTTTGATAAAGACAGTGAAAAGTTGGTTCTGCCTGTTGGTGTTACGACCTTTATTATATCCTGAAAGAATTCAGCTGTTAACACTGGGGTTTTAGCAGATGTTTTGCAGGTCTCCACCTACAGTGGAGTACACAGGTGGCCCAAAATGTTCAGAATAGAACAACAAAATAATACCTGATGGTTTTATTGGAACCCAGAAATCACAGGCTGTACCTCAGGAGAAATCTGCGTGTTGTGTGAGGCAGTAAAAGGCTGAGGAGGCTTTGTTCCCAGAGAGGTGCCATCGCAGCTGTTTAGGGACAGAACAAGAGATTTTTATCCTTTGTTTTTAATATGCCTTGAACTTAACTCTTGTACTTTTATGGCAAGGCATAAAAGGCAGCGCATAATGGATTGGAAACCCTTCAGCAGCAGCACATTGAGTCTTTGACAGCCTCTCATTTATGTCTGAGAGTGAGAAAAGAGCTGCAGCTCCTTGACAGCCGTGATGATTCCCATGAGCACTGCAGGGATGTCAGGGATGCCAGAGTTGTGTCTCTTCAGCTCTGAATCTCTCAAATCCAGCAAGCCCAACAAGTGCTTTTCCATCTTCCAGCCTCCTGTTCCCCTGTGTCTGCTGGGCTTCATTCTTTTGATGGAGCCATTTGCCCTTGTGTTTCTCACCCTCAGGAAAACACTCTCTGCTGCCGGGATACTCTGTGATTTCACTCTGTGTACCCGGGCTGGGATTAGCACTGGAAGGTTTAGGTGGCTTTATCCCCATTGCTGTTGGTTTGGAAAGTGAGGGCATGCAAAGATAACACGCTGGTAGCTGTGGGAGAGGAAACCTTTCCCTTGGAATGGTTTGAAAGTACTCCATTGTACCAGGGTTCCCTTGGAAGGAGCCGTAACCTTTCGTTCCATCCTCTTACTGGGCTGGGATGATGTGCTAACAAAGTGGTTTATACACTGACAGCTCTGGCCCTCCTGAGCACCTGAGAGAAGGCGGTCCCCAGCCAGGCCTGCAGCAGCAGCCAGTCATGAACTCGTGTCCAACCCTGTGCCTTCCCTTTGGGACCCTCTCCTTGTGACAGGCGCAGTGCCCACAGCATCCTCCCTACACGGCTCCTCTGCTGGGAACCACCAAAACTCCTGTCACAGCGGGTATGGGGGCTTCTGCTCTGGCCCCCTTGGTTTATTCACACCCTGGGGGTGGCCTTTCCTGAGGCATCTCTGCTGTCACCTCGAGGAGGGAGCGCCGGAGGAAGGACTGTCTCCTCTGTCCATATTTTCTCTGCTGCACGGAGTGACCAGGACTGCCCATCACCCTGTAATGGGACCAGCTACAGGCAGACAGATGGGCCCTTCCTCCGAGTGGGATTCAGACTTCATTTAAGAAATCCTCTTTCCTCCCCTCCCTGCTGCTCTCGGGCCCCAAGCCCTGAACATCTGCTGTGTGGAATTAGAAGATGCTCAGTTGTCGGGTATTGTTAAGGGTGTGATTTTTGAGAGGCACCCGCTGGCCACAGGAGTGTTTGTCTGACTGGCAGCAGGTTTTTGAGCACCGTGGTGCTGTTCTTGGGACTGACACCATGGGTTATTCATCAGCTCTCAGCTGATTGCTTCTGCCCCTGATGCAGCTCGATGGCACTTTGGTCCCAGACAGGGAAATTAAACCAGTGGAAAGCACTTCTCCACCATCATGTAGGAGCTGGAGGCTGAACATCTTTCATTCTGCCATCACACTGTCTTTGATAGTGTTCCCAAGACTCATCCGGGGGTGTGACTGTGCTGCCTCAAAGGGCTGCTGAGGTTCCCTCAGAACTGACTTTGCTTTCCAGCGCTGCAGAAGTTTCACTCGGTGAGACCTGGTGAAAGCAGAACTGCCACTGGCCCTGTCTCCGGAGTTTTTGGCACTGTTGGCTGCTGCCGTGCCCTGTGAGTGACTCAGCCCTCCCAAATTTGCAGGTTTGGTACCAGCCAGTGCTTTCTTGCTCCAGTACCTTTTTCTGTGTCTCTTTGGTGAGGTTTGGTAGCACTACAAAGCTATGGTTCAGCTGGGCTGGGAGCTGTGAAGTACCCATCACCCAAAACTCACCGTGAGAGGGCTTTTTTTGAGCATGAAAGCCTAGCTAAGAGTTTCTTCTTTCATTGCCTTTTGATAAGCGGTCAACAGAATTCCCAGTAGTTCCTTTGTAGCTTATTGTATGTTTTTCATTAGACCTAGTTTGTGGATAATATACTGTAGTTAAACTTTCCTGAAATTCTGTAACAGAGTATGTTTTTTATTTAAAAAGGTAAAGATTCAAGTCTTTGTCTTCTTTGTTTCATCCAGCAGAGATATTTTGTAGTTCTGTCGGGGTTCTGTCGGGGCTGACAGCTGTGCTGTGGCCAGGGGAGCTCTCTGGGGCAGGGCTGCCATTCCAGAGGGTCCCTTCTCCCAGCCCCCCGTGCCAGATACGTGGGTGGAACCAGCGTGGAACCCAAAGCCATGCTCAGTGCCCAGCCCGGGAGCCTCTGTGGGCACCTGCAGGCAAACAGGTACCACCTGCCCTGAGCTGTGGGGCACAACAGTTTGGGGGGATTCTCCTATTCATGGAAATTAATGCCTCTAAGCCGCCAGCCCCGCTGTGTGTGTTGTTTGTGGTGTCGGAGGAGGGGTCAGAGAGCAGAGCAGGGTCCACGTGTGGGTCAGTGGGTGCCATCCCCTGACAGAAGGGTCACAGAAGCTCTGCCCCCACCCGGGCTCCCGCAGCCTACAGGTTGCAGAACTCCTCCTGGGCAATGAGCAAAACGCTAACCATCATGAGCTGTGGGATGCAGGGACAAAGCAGGAGATGGGCGATGCTCCCGTGGTGCTCTGGGTCTTTGCTGAGCTCAGTGAGCAGCTGCACCCCATGGCCAGAGAAAGGGAAACAAAGCAAATCAACCCTCCGAACCCCAGTGATTTACGAGCACGCGGCAGGGAGAAGATTGCCTCTCCCTGGCAGAGCTGCTGGGCTGTCTGAGCAGGAAGGGGGCCCGGGAGTGGTGCGAGTGTGCACCACCTGCTCTGTGTCTGGGGCTGCAGTGGGGATGGAGGGCACTGAGGAGGTGCCCCACCAGGAGCTGTAATGCCCGCGGTGATATTTCCCCCCAAAACATCTTCCTGGGTATACAGAAACATCAAGTCCAACAGACTCATTTCCTGTGGCCAGGACTCTCCTGTTCCATTGCCCAGCGCCCCAGTCACCACCTTAAACCCATTTTAGCTCCTGCCCCTCCAGGAACCTTTCCGGGCACTCCCTGTTAACAACCCCTTTGTAGCTGCTGGCTGATTGTTGTGCTCTCCAAAGCCATTTGATCCGTGTGACGCTGCACATTTAACCCCCAGCCCTCACTACCGGGGGTAGATGTGGAACAAATCCACACCTAAAGCAGGACCAAAAGCTCCTGGATTTTGCACACCGGCTCCTCCCGACCCGTCATCCCGCGGGTGAAGGTGGCCATCCCCTCTTAGGCTGTGCTTTTCCATCTTAGTCTACAAATATTTTGGAAACGTATTTTTTGTTTCCCCCTGCTTTTGGCATGCACGCTGCACAGGGTGGGGGAGATGCTGTATGGGTTTGGGGGGATGCTGGACAAGTTTGGGGGATGCTGGACACATTTGGGGGGTGCTGGACAGGTTTGAGGGGTGCTGGACAGGTTTGGGGGATGCTGTACACGTTTGGGGTGTGCTGGACAGGTTTAGGGGGTGCTGTACAGAGCTGTTCTGGTGCAGTGCTGGGGATGAACCGCCTGGCTCTCCCCGCTGAGCCCGGTCCCTGTTTCCAGCAGGAGCACAGGCTGTGCCCACGGACAGCCCCGTCTGCCCCCACCCCCGTGTGTTGCGGGTCCGTGTGGCTCCCGGAGCCCCCC
>VWZF01000804.1:14594-25211 GCA_013396755.1 Sclerurus mexicanus
GGTCCCGCAGCACCCGGGGGGCCCCGCAGCACCCCGGGGGTCCCGCAGCCCCAGCAGCTGCCGCGGGTCCAGCCCAGCCTGCCCGGGGCAGCAGCTGCGGCTGCTTGGAGTCCCGCGAAGACAATGGGAGGCCCTGGGGGGTCGCTTGGGGCTGTTTCGGTGGGCTTTTCTTGAGATTCTCCGTAGTCCCCTTTGTTCACACGCGCGCTGTGCCGGCGGTGCCGCACGCCTTTTGGGGCGGGGGGCTGGGGCAGGGATGTCCCCGTGGGCACAGCACCATCCGGCCTCGCCTCTGTGCCCCCCGAGGGCTGGGGACACCCCTGCCCACCCCCTGCCATGGGGGGCACTGCGGGGACCCGGGGGACACCCCCAAGGCAGAGGGTCCCGGGGGTTTGGGGACGGCCGGGGTGGGCGCCAGTGGATGTCCTTAGTGCTCCATCTGCCACCACGGGGAGCATCTGCTCTGGGGGGCAAGAGGGGCCGGGGCAGCCCCAGGGGCAGCCCCAGGGGCAGCCAAGGGGCCCCCGGTGGCTTCGGGAACAGGAGCATCCCGCACCTGGCGAGGGCCACATGCTGCCTGGGTCCTGTTCCCCGCGGGCACAGGATGCCAGCGGGCAATGGGGACATGCCGTGGCACTGCCTGGCAGATTTGGGGCGGTTCTGCTGGTTTGAGGGGTCGGGGAGAGGCTCCTTGTGGCCGTGAGTGCAGCCCGGGGGGTGTCACAGGGGCTCAGCCCAGCACAGGGCAGGGGAGCTGCACCTGGGGCACGAGGGGGACAGGTTCGGGTGCTGGGGACACACACAGGGATGGGGCTCCCGTGGGGGAAGAGACAGGGCCAGGGATCCCCCGCAGGGAGGTGGGAAGAGCTGCTGTGAGAGGGGACCTGGGGACACCCGGGCAGGGGGGCAGGTGGGGGACACACCACTGAAACCCCACTCCAGTTGAGCCTGGGATGGTGGAGCAGAGGGGACAGTGGAGGGAGCATCCCAGGGAACAAGGGACAGGACAAGAGGAAACAGCCTCAGGTTGCCCCAGGAGAGGTTTAGTTTGGCTATCAGGGAAAACTTCCCGAAGGAAAGGGGTGTCCAGTCTTGGCCCAGCTGCCCAGGGCAGTGGTGGAGTCCCCACCCCCGGAGGGGTGTAAAAGCCATGTGGATGTGGCACCTTGGAGGTGCTGTAGGACCTCTTGGACTTGATGGTCTTGGAGGGCTTTTCCAGCGTGAATGGTTTAGTGATTCTCTGTCCTCCCTGGGCTCCCAGCAGCTGCCATGAGCACCCTGATCCACGTTTGTTTCCCGTCCTGGTGAATGGACACGTGGGTGGTTGGTGACCCAGTTTCACCCGCTCTCTGATCTGACCTGCCTGACTGCAGGCTGCTGCACTGGGGTCAGAGAACAAAGCTCAGGCTCCCCTTCCACGGAGCTGCTGGATTGCACGGAATCATTTAGCTGGGAAAGCACTCTAAGATGGTCACGGAGTCCAGCACTGCCAAGCCCACCACTGACCCACACCATCCCATGGAGTCCCTGCCTGCTGGTGGGATTTCCCACAGGTGCTGCTCCAGCTCCTTTGCCCCAAACCCAGTTACCTCCCCCACGACAACCTGTGCCCCCAGCTCCTTCTGGGTGCATTGACTTTACCCTTTGCCCAAGCAGCCTCTGCAAATGTGCTGCCACTTCTCCAAAAATTGGGCCAGGGATATTTTGGGGGAATACAAAGCCCCAGCAACGAACTCCCCTCTTTTTTGTTTCCGGCAGCTGTGCTCCTTTGGGGAGCTGTGGCACAGGCGTGGGATCCCAGCACCCTGAGCCCTGTGGCACAGGCTGGGATCAGCCAGGGGATGGGGCTGGGGCTGGGAGGGAGCTGCAGAGGGATCCCCGGCAGCCCTTGCCACCAAAAGTGCTCCCAGCCTTGCTGGTTCTCCTGGCACGTGGTGTCCCCACAGCTCTGGTGAGCAGAAGTGCTGTGGGATGGGAATGAGGAGCTGTCCGTGGGCAGGGAGCTCCTTCCAGGGACGCCAGCCCAGGGCAGCAGCTCCCTCACCCACAGGGGAGTTTTTCCCCCAGTGCAACCATTACAGCCCCAAAAGTCAGCTCGGTCCCAGAGCAGTGAGGTGTTGGTGGTCTCATCCCAGGGGCTGCCTTGCCCTCCTGCCTGTGCTGGATCCAGCGTTCCCTTCTCCATGTCTGGTGACGGTGCCTCAGTCACAGGTGGGTCCTGCAGGGAGAGGATTTAGGAGCCCGACCACTCACACAAGAGGAAGAACAGCACAGACCCCCACAGGGGTTCAGTTTAGTTTTTCTTGAGCATGTTTGGCAGCTCCTGGGCTGCGCCCCCTGCCCCCAGCAGCCAGCCTGGTCCCTGTGGACAGCACAGCAGCAACACCCGACCCCTGGCTGATGTTCAGGGTCCAGCTGGGGATGCTGAGCACAGGGACCTGCTGTTGCAGGCACAGCCCTCCCTGCTTCCCACCCCGAGCCCCCCACGGCACTGGGTGAGCAGCAAACAGCCCTGGCAGAGGCTTCCTATCCTTATTTGCCCCCTGTGTCCCAACAAGGAGCCAGAGGAGGTTTCCCAGGGCAGGGGCTGTGCCTCTGGACCAGCCAGATGCTGCTGCAGCTCCTGGGCCAGCACAGAGCCCAGCTGGGAAGGCAGCTCAGTGCCCTGGCAGCCGAAAGGGAAAATTCAGGTTTAATGTTTCCTTAATAAAAAAAGAAACCAGAACAGTTTGGCTCCCCCCACCAGCCTGGCTGGCGGCGGGGCAGGGCAGCTCATGCTGATGCCTGGTGGCCACTGCTTCCCTTTCCATGAACAGAGCTAAAATTCCAGGCGGGTTAGTCACCCATCACAAGAGCTCCTGAGCATGGAAAAATAAACTCAGGACAGCAAACTGAGGAGAAGGGGAGGCTTTTAAGCCCGTGCCTGGCTTTATGCAGCAGCAGTGCACTTACTCTGCTGGACACAACATGGTGCAGGGTCTGGATGCTGGACACTAACACACACCCAGAAATAATGAGGTTCCATCTCCACACTGCCTGAGGTGCTGTGTCTGAGGCTCTTCCTACAACACCAAAGCAGCCCCAGTGAAGCAAACTTAAATACTCTGATCTCTGCCCGAGCCTATTAAAAAAGGCACTTTAAAAGAAGTATTCAGCTCTCCGTCCTCCTGAAGGAAGTGAGCAGAGTTTGGGTTTGAGGACACAAGCTCCAGGATGTGGCTTTGAGGGCCACAGGCAGCTGCACAGGCTCCACCACCTTCCTGATGAAACATCCCTTCACCTCAGCTGACGATGGAGGGCTGACCCTCAGCCATCCAAAAACCCATGACCAGGCAGGAGAAATTCAATGAGTGTGTTTGTGTACTGGCAGGAAGGAGCAGCTAGGGTTTTTTTCCCACCAAAAAAAGAGTATTTTAAAAATAGGTTCTGGCAGAAAACTCAGCAGAACCCCATGTATGTACCCCAGCACGGATTACCTCTGAGGGTCTCGTCGGTACCCCCAGGATGCAGGGAGCATCCCAAAGGGTTTATAAACACCTCTGGAGCCAGCCAGCCTCAAAATGCCTTTTCCCATTAACTGCTGTCACTGCGCCACCCCAGGGAAGAGCCCTTCGGTGCTCCAGGTGCCCTGCCAGAGGAGCTGGCCGCTCACAGGTTCCCATCAGGCAGGGATGTTTCAGCAGGGATGTCTGGAGCAGGAACCAACCTGCACGAACATCCCCCCTGTGTCCAAATCCACGACACCAAGGCCAGGCTGGACGGGGCTTGGGGTGACCTGGGAGAGAGGAAGGTGGGACTGGAGGGGCTTTGAGGTCCCTCCCACCCCAAACCACCCCAGGATGGTCTGGGTTGATCAACCAGCACAACACCCAGAGGAAGGGACGGCCCCAGGGATCCTTCCTATGGCAGAAACAGAACTCAGAGAGGTAACACGAGGTGGCTCGTGGCAAAGAGGGGACACGACTACTGCAAAAGGAAAAGTTAGAAATGCACAGGGTGCGAACCTGTGAAGAAACAGGAGACCCACACAACAGGAGACCCACAGAACTTGACATCCAGGCAGTGTCTATCTGCAACACTCCACTGGAGCAGGTCGAGAGGAGGGACCAGAGATGCTGCAGGGCTGGAGCCCCTCTGCTCTGGAGCCAGGCTGGGAGAGCTGGGGGGTCACCTGGAGAAGAGAAGGCCCCAGGGACACCTGAGAGCCCCTTTTGGGGCCTGAAGGGGCTCCAGGAGAGCTGGAGAGGGACTGGGGACAAGGCATGGAGGGACAGGACACAGGGAATGGCTTCCCAGTGCCAGAGGGCAGGGCTGGCTGGGATATTGGGAAGGGATTGCTGGCTGGGAGGGTGGGCAGGGGCTGGCACAGGTTGGGCAGAGAAGCTGTGGCTGCCCCTGGATCCCTGGGAGTGTCCAAGGCCAGGTTGGAACAACCTGGGCTGGTGGAAGGTGTCCCTGCCCATGGCACCCAAAGCACTCCAGGGTTCCAGGATCTCTGTCTGGAGCTCCCCAGCCCAAGCAGGGGCAGTTTCTGCCGAGGTCACTCGAGGCCACTCACAGCTCTGCCCTCTGCGAGGCCACAGGTCCCCCCTGAGTGATGTGTGAAGACAGAAATGAACAGAACACAAAACTCCTCACACCCAGGGCAGCTCTGGGGGGGCAGGGGGTGCCAACCAGCCCCGGGCTCCTCCAAGGGACAACCAGGCAGCAAAACATTCAAGTTAATGGAAACAAGTCTTTATTAAGTAACTTTTAATATCAGAAAAATAAAACTCTTAATTCTCTTTACAGCAAATATATAATATCAGTGCTTTGGCCATCATAAGTTAAAGGCCCTTTATCATAAAATATATGTTTGTTTTTTTTAAACTTTACTCAAATTGAACTTTATAATCCCTATTACCTCCCTACATATACATAACAAAAAGTGTAGCAAAATTAGCAAATACTAAACTAGATCGATAGTTTTATCATTCTTAGTTCGTGGTTTATAGAAACAGTACACGCACCTAATGTCTCTCGACTCCTTGGCTTATTAGTTGCTGTGTACGATGCAGTAAAATACAAAATACATGCTCGTGAACATCTGTTTGCATCTACAGAGCTGCAGCTAGAGATGAGGTCTCAATACTGACATGTAACTAATTCTACAAGCCATTACAGCATTAAAGGTCTGCAGGACATAATATGCCGTCAAGGCAACTCTTTATGCTGAAAATCATTTAAAAAAAAAAAGAGGTTTTATCTGTAAACTTTTATACGAAATGTAACTCTTCAAGTGGAAGTAAAAAATAAAATTTCTGTATATTTACTAGTTTAGCACAATTCCATTTCTTTTTTTTTTCTTTTCCTCTGTTGTTACAGTGAGAATAAAAGCTCTGACTTGGGAAAATAATGGTAAAAAGAAAAATTAGAAAAATCCACTGGAACTCCACTTTGTGTCTTTTTGCTTGTTTTTGTTGTTCTAATATATGCCAGCACAGATTTGGGAACATACTGAGGATGAAACAGCTGGGAGCATCCACAGGTTGAAATGTAAGAAGAGCATTTAAGAGACTTTTTTTTTTGGACTTGTGGTTGGAAAGACATTTTTGAAATGAAGCAAACAGATTGCAGGGCCACTGTCACAGCTGCTGTCATGAATAACACGAGGGCACGCACACAACTCCCCCTTTTTCCTTTTCCTTACTAAAAATAAAGTATATATTTATACATGTGCAAGACAAATATGGATTGAACACGAAGATGCTTCACATTTTGATCTACACTCTCTAGAAAGGTGATTTAGGAACAGCTTGATCAGAGCAGTGAACGGAATGTCAGCGCCCTCCCCGAGGGGGACGGGGCAGCCGGACCGTCCCCACGCCACAGGGAGGGCAGCAAGCCAGGGATGTCCCCACCCTCTGAATGTGCTGCCCCGTTTAGGGGTCTCAGGCAGCTCCCCACTGCCTCCCCACCGTGATTTATCACCCCAGCCCCACAACGACCCAAACCATGCTATCAAGGAAAGCACCTGCAGTGCTGAGGAATTAGGCGTAAGTTGTCGTACAAAGCGGGAAGAAGAGAAAAATAAAGTTACAACATTTCCCTAAACCTGTTTTTTGTTCAAAACTGGCAGTGTAAAGAAGGCAGCATCGGAAGTGTGGTTTGATATACTGGTAATGCCACGTGCTGAGGCGATGAGGTTCATTGCTGCCAGCACACAGGAGCCAGACAATTAACAGAGACCCTCTGGAACACCCTGGAATATTTCCTGTTGTTGGCTTTTTTTTGTTGTGTTTTCTTTCTCAGTCGTGTAGTTGGTGAAAACTCCCCCTTCCCTGCACCACAACATCCCACCAGGTGCATCCCTGCTACACACGCCATCTGCTTACCCTGGACCAGACACAGACCCCCTGGGTTTAGTGTTGCCATAGCAGCCTTTCAGGAGGGCAGAAACTCATTAACGACCCCGAGACAGACCAACAGCCGGAATGCACTGGGGAGCTGACCGGAGGGCACCTTCACACCTCCGAGGGTGCCCCGAGGACACGCAGGACAGGGCTGTGCCTACGAGTGGATGTGGATGGCCTGTGTGACGGTGGCCTGGCACACGGGGCAGGCGGGCGCGGCGCGGCCGCAGATCCTGCTGGCACACCGCATGCAGAAGAGGTTGTGCCCGCAGGGCACCAGCGCGGCCGCGACCTCGCTGTCGAAGCAGAGCACGCAGTCGTGGCGGCGGCGGCTCTCGGGGGGCGAGCTGGACGCGGAGCCCCCGTTGGAGGAGGAGTAGCTGTTGGTGCCGGTGGAGAAGGCGGGGGCACACGGGGGCAGCCCCATGGCGGGGCCGGCGCCCCGCGGGTCGCTCCACGCCCGCCTGGACAGCGGGTGCTGGCCCGGGTGCTCCAGGCTGTCCGGGAAGGTGGGCGACAGGCGGGGCGTGGCAGGTGCCTCGTGCCNGCGCGCGGTCCACGTTCTCGGGCATGCCTGTCACCTCGAACACCGGCTCCTTGTTCCGGCTGGGCGTCACGATGTACGTGTGGGTCTGCTGCTGGATGCGCTTGATGGTGGCGCCGCGGGGCCCCACCACCAGTCCCACCACGCAGTAGGGCACGCGCACCTGCACCGTGGTGTGCCCCGGCAGCGCGGGCGTGCAGGGCACGCTGCCCGGCGCGGGGCCGCTCCTGCCGCGTGACGCCCGGAGCAGCGAGAAGTGCTCGGCGGCAGAGAGGATCTCCCGCTTGGCCATGGCCACGTCCTCCTGGCGCCCCGTCACCACGAACACGGGCTCCTCGCCGCGCACCGGCGTCTTGATGTAGGTGTTTGTCTTGGCCCTCAGCGCCTTGATCTTGCACCCTGTGTGGGGAACACGGGCGGGTTTAGCTGGGCAGCGGGCGGGGGGACATGGGACAGGCGCCTGTTTTAGGCTGACAGAGTTTCAACAAACCCCGGGGTGAAACCAGAAGCTGCTGATTTTATCTCTGCAAAGCCACATTGCAGAAAGTGGTAACAACTTCTACCTATTATTTCCAAACAGAGCCACGAGCTATTTTAGCGGCATTCCTGGGGCTGGGTTAGCCCAGCATCTCCTCAACTGCTATCAAACAGGGAGCAAACACAGATGGCTCTCCCTGTCACAGCCACGTCCATCATTATCCCATAAATACCCGTGGGCTCCGATTTTTTTCCACTGACTGGGTGTCCTTCAGTCATTTCCAAGACCCTGCTGAAAGGAATAAAGCCTCACACACAGAACTCTGCTGGCGCTGAGCAGAGCTCTATGTGAGACTTCCACTGACGAGCATCACCTAAGGACAAGTTAAACGTTTCCAAGTGGGGGAAAGGGCCTGCACCATAACCTTTGTAAGATATAGGTAAATTTACCAATCTACTGCGAGGTCTTCACTGGCCTCCTGTTGCCAGTAAGTGTTATTTAAACTGCACTCTTCCCTGTGGGATGAAGGAGCCACTCCTTGAACTGTCAAGCAGGAGTTCAAGCGGACTGCTGCATGCAAATAAGGCTCAGTGTGTAACATCACGTTAGCTGAGTAAAGACAGCCTGAAATGGATGCAAAAACTTAATGGAACATGTGTCCATGATTTCTGGGGACTGAGTTATAAGGTTTGCCAGGACTCAGTGGCAGCAGGGTCCTTCCTGAGGTTCTCGAGGTGTTCTGGCAGGGTGCCTGCAGAAGCACCCTGTACCTATCGCCGGAGCAGAGAAGCAGGCAGTGCAAAATTCAGGGAGACAAGCTGGGCCATGACATGCAAGACAGTCCACTGGACTCAGTTCTGACTGAACTCACACTGTACTAAAGCCAGCTGGAAAGCACATCACACTAACATGGCCCTTTATAGCAAACCTCTTCCTGAAAAAACTACAAGCAGCATTTGCAGACCAGGAATTTTCAGCATCGTTTCACTTGCAGCAGTTTGTTCCCCTTCTCCTCATTTAAGTGTCTCTTCAGGGTACACAAAACAGTCACTCAAAACAGTGTCTTGTCAGTCCCTGGCACCCACGGTACCCCCAGCAGTAACAATTTCACAGTTAAAAAGACACACTTTATAGAGGAATATCTACCAACAGAAGCCCATGTGCAGGTTGGGATGAGGGCGAGGAAGAGCTGCCTCTCAGAGGGCTCCTGCAGGAGGGCTGGACAAATAGCCCTTTGATCCAGGGCACAGCTGGAAAGGAATTTTATTATTATCCTGGACAGCTCGGGAGGGCCCTGGCAAGGGCAGGAGCAAGGCAGGGGCAGCTCTGTGCCCAGGAGGGCAGGCAGCAGAGAACAGACCATGAGACTCAGCCTCCCACCAAGGAGGGCACCAGGATCAAAGAAGGGAACACTGAGGTGTGAGGAAGCAGCAGACACAGCCCTTTGAAGCCACGCCACCCCAGGCAGCAGTGCCTCACCTGGGCACCTTTCCTTGGCTCCCCTCCGCCTCCCTGCCTGCATTCCCCTCTCTAAGCCAACCTGCTCCCCATTCCTTCCCAGGTAACTCAGAAAAGGTGCTGGGCTCAAACCTTAAACCCACAGGGGTCCTTCAAACGGTGCTGCTGAAGTTTTCACACACTCATTACTGGGACACCTCAAACCAACACGCATCAATTACTCTGATTTATACAGATTATTTAATTTACTCCAGTGCACTCAAGTATCTCTGTTATCTGTGTATCTATCTACACTTATGTATTTCCTTATTTCCTAAAAACTAGAGCCAGCATTTAAAGAGTACTTGGAGCATATAGCATGAAACATAGTGGTATAATTCTTTACTATATACCACAGTTCAGAGCCCAGTGAATTCCAGATTCCTCACCAGTTCAGAGCCCAGTGAATTCCAGATTCCTCACCAGTTCAGAACCCAGTGAATTCCAGATTCCTCACCAATTCTTACAGTTTAGACACGGTTTTCCTGATGTTTCAGAAACTCAAATCAAAATCAGAAGCCTGCACCTTCAGCTTCATTTCAGGTGCAAACTCCCACGGATTACTTTGCCAGACCCACATTCCCAAACCCCTCCACTCCTTGTCTTTCTTCTTCAGGCCGTGGAACTGCACAGACCAAGGTGGGCAGAGCTTTTAAGGTGTAACCACACACTCAGCAAGCAGGGGACCATAAACTGCCCCAGTCCCCTGCAGTGACAGGGCAGGACTTTTACACACCACAAACTGCAGGGCTCACAGCCCAGAGTGCCAAGGCCAACTCTCAGACCTGACCTGCAGAGTCAAAAAGGACTGAGGAACGTCGCCACACGCAAAACCAGTGTTTATAAATGAGTCAGCCAACATCAGCTGTATTTGGCCTCCAAGCAGTGCTGGAAAGCCCCACCAGAGTCACGTCAAAGCCCAAGGTCCCATCCCATCCCCTCTCCTGGTCCCATCCCCTCTCAGGCAATCCCGTGGCCACGATGACACACTGTGAAGTCACGAGGCCCAAGGACACATCGAGAAGCATCCCACTCTCCTGAGCTTAGAGACAAAGCAACAAATAAATAAAGCACCACCCGACACTTCTGCAAAAAATCATCAGATCACTGTGTCCCAGACTATCAGGCAGAGGCGAAAGAGCCTGACAAGGGGACTTCCAGACCAGGAAGTCGTTTTAGTCAAACCTTTCCAAAGGATTTCAGTTTGGGTGTGACAATGGAAGTTTGTTCCACACAAGTCACCATCCCGGTCTCAGCAGTATGAGCATTCCTAAGCAGTGTATTAAGCCATAAGCACAAAAAACTGGCACAAATCGAGCACAGCCAAAGGGCTTTGCTCTCTTCCAGGCAGAGGTTTAGTAGCTGACTGCCCAGGCACCCGAGAAGGCAGCGCTCACCCTGTGCTCGCTGATCCCTATCCTTCCTCCCAGTTCTTCCTTCATCCCTGTTCTTCCCTTAAGAGGATTACCTGACTGAGCATTTTGAACACCCTGGGAACATTATACTCCCCTAGAAACTCAGAGATAGGTCTGAAGGAGTTGTTTCCCTCACACATTACCGATTTTCAAGGATCAAGTGCTTGTTTATTAAAGAGGTGACAAAGGACAGACCTTTTTCCCCCTGAAGTGAGAGCTCTGTGCAGCACCCACGGTCCTCACCCACCACACAGCCACGGCCAGCTCATCCCTCACTCCCACTTTCACCTT
>VWZF01000805.1:0-68075 GCA_013396755.1 Sclerurus mexicanus
TCTTTTCTATATTATGGTGACCAGAACTGCAGTCAATATTCAAGGTGAGGCCACCCCAGTGCAGAGCAGAGCAGGACAATCCCTTGATTGCCCGGCGATGCTTTGCCTGATGCCCCCCAGGACACAGTTGGCCCTCCTGGCTTCCAGGGCACTGCTGGTTCATATTCAACTTGCTATCGACCAGGACCTGTGAGGTCCCTTTTCTCAGTGCTTCTCTCAGCCTCTTGTTCCCCGCTCTGTACACACAACCAGGGTTGCCCCATCCCAGGTGCAGAATCTGGCACTTTCCCTTGTTAAGCTTCACACAGTTGGTGATTGCCCATCTCTGTAATTTGTTGAGGTCTCTGCAGGGTCTCTCTGCCCCCGAGGGAGTTGACAGCTCCTCCCAATTTAATGTCATTGGCAAGCTTACTTAGTATTCCTTTGAGTGCTGTGTCCCGGTTGTTAATGAAGATGTTGAAGAGAACTGGGCTGAGGATGGAACCCTACGGAATCCCATTAGTGACTGGACACCAGCCTGTTGTCACCCCATTTGCTGTAACTCTTTGTGCCCAACCTGTGAGCCAGTTGCTCAACCATTGTGTAACTTGGTAGGTTTAAATGTTTAGATGCATGATGATCCTAAGTGACATGATAATAAAATATGGAACATAAAATCCTTACAATTCTTTCCCACTGAATCTTGGGAAACAACTCATTATACATCAAATAGGGAATTTGAGAGATGACACAGATGTTAGTTTAAACTTTTGGAAAATAGTTTGAAAAAAACCCCATAAAACTTCCAAATCTTTTCAAAAGGGACTAAGTGGCACTTATACTTAAATCTCTGAAATATATTCAGTGAAGCAGTAGAAATGCTTTGGAGAGCAGTAAAAGTGGAATTGGCTCCATTGTTCAGAATATTAGATCCCTGCAAATGTTCAATAACAGATAATGAGGATATGTGAGAAATTCAAGCAGGAGTGTAAAGAGAGGCTCGTTCTTGCAATGAGCTCCATATGGCTACACATTTCTGCCTTTGCAGAACATCACTTTTATCAGCAGGTCCCCACATAATACATGGATCAGCTGTGTAGAGCTGATTGCATCATCAAAATGAAGTGACAACGTGTCTCAGTTGGTCAGCTAAATGTTGTGTGATATTCTTGATCATAGGGATAAAACCTGTGATTGTGTCCCTTAATTATTTCAATTGTGCGTTTCATCCAGTTATTTACACAGTGTTTGTTTATTGTCTGGGATAACACAGGCCTAGGCTTTGATTTGGTTTGAAACTGTTTAGTCCTAACAGCAATTTCTGGGGAGTTTCTGGTGGACAACTCGGGGAATGGGGACTTAAAAAAGGAACTCTGTGAATAGATGAGCATCTTAACCCTCTTTATCCCAAGTCCTCTAAACTACCCACTACCATGACACCAGGTGCCAGTTAGATACTGTGTGAGACTCAGCTGTAACTCCCCAGTCACTGTCCCTATCTGCCTTCCTCTCACTTGTGCTCATGTTTTCCCTCTATCCATCTCCCTGCAGCCCTTGCTGGTTTCTTTCACCTCCTACTGAATCTGTAAGCTCCTTCTTGCAGACCCTCCTTATTTTTGAGTTTGGTTGGCCAAAAGTCACCCTGTCCTTTTGTTAGTCTCTAGTTTTACATGCACGTAATCGTCAAGAAATGTGTGCTTACTCATCAGGCGAGCAGCGAAGAGGTTGTCTGTCTGTCTGTCTGTCTGCAGAGTGATGTCCCCAGTGGTGTTCTGCCTTCTAACACTATCAGTGGTGTTAAAGTGTTTGAGTTCTCGCTGTCTTTTGTTCAATCTCTGTCCAGGTGTGGAATTTCATTAAACCTACAGACACTATGTGACTTTAAGATCTATCACTCTGTTAAATAGAGTAGTAATTGGGCAGTGAGTTACAGTGAGTCTCATTTGCCTGTGGGAAAAACAGGGACTGTCATTTTGGAAGTGGTGCTAAGTCAAAACTAACTTTGTAGAGCTGTGAAAGCTGGTTTATTGTGTCTGTACGACTGACTGAATGTGATCCCTTTGAGTCTGATTAGTTACATACATTAAAAAAGGGAAAAACGCATTTGTTACAGTTTGAAGTATGTCTATGGATGAAACAATATCAGTATTAATAAACTTTGTGATTAAAACATTGAGAAACTTCAGCTTTCTGTGACTTCAAGTCAGAATTTTTCCCTTTTATCTTGAGAATTATCCCAGCAATAATAAGTAACGCTATTTTAGATAGATCTAAATTTTCTTTAATTTGCATCTATTTAGAAAAGTGATTTGTTGTTAAAGTCATCCATTCATTACTATGACAGTGCCAGTTTTGGGGTCAGGTGAGACACTACCAGCAGATTTGATTGATGATTCTTATACCTTATGTTCATGGAAGACATTGGTTGGGAAATTAAGGTACTTCCCTTCCTTGAGTACACTAAAAGAAGAATTTGCTGCCATAGCCTTCCATCACAGAAGAGCAAAGATCAACAGGTCAATGGTGGAAGTCAAAAAGCATCTGTTGCTACAGGAGAGTTTGGAGGTGAGCGGGCTGCAAGTATTCCAAAGGGAAACTTAGCGCCAATACTGAAGTCATTGCCTCTGTGGGGGTAAAATGAGTCATGAAACAAACTATTCAGTGTGCCAATACTGCAGGCAACACATGCAGTTTGTACACTGTGCTGGGAGATCAGGGCAGTGCAAATCCAAGGGATGACATTGTCATCACCTTCAGATTGAAGACACAGACTTGGCACTTCTCTCTCCAGATGTTTCATGAGCAGCTGTGAATATCATCAAAGTCTATCACACAGTAGTTACATTTTAAGATTTAAGAGTGCATTGACCTAAACAGCAGAGGTAGACTCTGCCGCATGTTTCTGTCTAGACATGCTTTTAGCTGCAGTATCCTGAAATAAGAACACATAGATTTGTAAGAATTGAAATACAGCAGATAGTGTCTTGATATCATGGGTGGAAGGAACTGGCACCTTTTTCCCCACAGCAAAGCTATGGTTTTACTTCTTGTTGAATGATAAATGCTCTTATTGGAGCTCCTGGTTACTTTTTTTTACATGCATTTCTGAACTCTTTCCTAATACTTTGCAAATACACTGAAAGCATGAAGAGTGATTTACAAACTGTTAGCCTTTGACCATGGTAAGATCCAAATTCAAAAGGAATACAATTCCATTTCCAAGCTAAAAAAAGATACAAGGGATGATGGCTGCATTGTACAAGAAAATTTATTTGCACTCCATTGCAGTGATTGTTGAAAGGCTGAGGTAGTTCTCTACTTTAGTTTTTCCTGCTTGCAAATGTTGAGAGCAGTGTATCTGACAAGCACAGGTTCAGACTGGTAATAACAACCATATTCAGTGTTGAGGAAGAACATCTGTCATGAACCAGGATTTCTACAAGTTTTGAGTGAGACGCTCTTGACACTTTTGCACTGGAGATATTAGAATTAAAGTGTGATCAGACAGTAGAGAGATCAATCCTCTCAAGGGAGGAAAGATGCCAGTATCTTTTCCCAAGGAACAAGTAATAGAACAAGAGGAAATGGCCTCAAGTTGCGTCAGGGGAGGTTTGGATGGGATATTAGGAAAAGTTTCTTCACTGAAAGGGTTGTCAAGCCATGAAACAGGCTGTCCAGGGAAGTGGTAGGGTCACCACCCATGGCGGTATTTAAAACCTTTGCAGACAGGGCACTTACGTTGACCTGGCAGTGCTTGGTTAACGGTTGGACTTGATGATCTTAGAGGTCTTTTTCAAACTAAACAACTCTATGATTCTCTGTAACATATTCCAGAGAGGCATTATTTATTCTGAAAGGAATTTGGCACACATTAGGATTTTTCCTTCCTTCCCCCCCCCCCCTCCCCCCAGTTTCTGTAAAGCACTCTGGAAGTTTTCACTAACAACTTCTGTCATCTTAACTGACATATGGAGAAGCCACGATGTTGGCATGAAGTTATCTCCTGGTAACTGTGCCAGGAGAGTGTTATTTTGCTGCATTGTTTAATACAGGAAACTGCTTTGCCTTTTGTCTGTAATTTTAGTTTTTCTGAATGTTTGTTTTTATATTCATAATGTTAATATTGACAGCTTCTGCATTTTGAAATGCCTAATAAAAAAGGATAATAGTATCAAGAAATATTTTTTGTTGATCTTGTATTTCTTTTTTAATTCCCTCTCCTTTATGTGTCTTTAATGAGTTCTCTGGGGCAGATATTGAAGAATAGCTGTTCTAGGAAAAATTGCAATATAGAAATGCCAACTTTTAATGTCTGAAAAGCTTCTATTAGTGTTAATATTAAGATCCATTTCAGCTGTGTAACAATGAACTGGGTGCTTCTCTGTTAACACAGAAATCAAAACTGTCAATTCAGGTCAAATCCTGATTCTTTGCTCATGGCAGCAATAGGCAAGTCAGGAAGGTGGGAGTGGGTTTTCCACATTCCTGCTTGTTTCCTGACCTACACACTGAGCAGTTTTGATTTGGGAAGTAACTAAGACTGAGTATAAAGACTTCAAAGTCCTTTTAAATAATAACAGACAACATTTTTGATAGCAAATTGTAGATAAAAATCCTGGCACTGTTGAAGTCAGCATTAAAAAGTCCCACTGGCTTGAGCAGAGCTGGATTTCACACCGAGTGTTTGAAGCACCGTGAAGGCATTGATTGATTCTCTCTTGCCCTGTCCAAGAGGTCGGTTGCCTTTAATTTGCAGACCAAGACAGTAAGGTGAAATAACGTGGTCCTTCCTTCACAGAGAATTGGTAAGTGCTGGGTTAGGAATTTGGGGTTTCCTTGACCTCAGCAGTCAGTTCATGCCTGACACCATGTTTTACAGAGCATTTCTGCATGGTATCCCTGCGTGTTATGTTGATACTCCATTCTTTGACCTTCCTTTTACTTGACCATTTTTTTACTGACCAATTCATTTATCGCATGCTTCTCTAGTGCTTTTTTCCCCTTAGTTAATTTACAGCGGTTCTATTTCTGGCCATTAGATTTCCTCTCCTCCTTTTATGGTTATAGCAGAGCACACATGTAAATCATCCTTTGGACTGCATGCACTGGCTGCCTTCTTCCTGCAAAATATGAGCAACTCTATGCTGTCACAGTTATGCACTGACATGTAGCAGATGTATTACTGTTGTTCCAAAAGTACTATTTTCTTACCATTTTTAAATGGTTTTAAAATAATTTTACTAGCCTTCAGTCTCTCTTCCTGAACTTAATAATTCTGACATGGTAAATATTAGTTGAAGTAGTTGGAAGTAATCTATACAAGCTTACTTTTTATATTGCTGCTGGTTGCGGACTATTCAGTTGGGTGATGTGAAATTCATTTATCTGTCCTGGTTGTACATTGTGTTCTACACAAAAACTTAAATTACTTTCATAAAAAAGACATCATGTGAACAATGGTGGACATGCCTGCTGTATCCAACATCTTATGCTGTGCTTCTGGGAACAAATAATACACTATCTTTTTAAATTTCCTATTCATTTCCCCAGTCCCTTCCGTGTTGTACTTGTTCTCAGTTTAATGCTGGATTCTTTCCTCTATCAAATGAGATCTTTTGGAGCACCTTGGCATGTGTTGTGATTTAATAGTCATTAACTGGGTTTTCTCTGTGTACAAAGAAAGGCAGGCACAGCCAGAACTCCCTGGGTCCCTCCATCCTTTCTCTTCTACCCTGGAGCCTTGAGCGAAAGCTTTTCAACAGCTGAGGTCTTATCTGTGTTCCTTGGTATTTGACGTGATGGTTCATCATTTGGTAAAAGACAGTACTCAGTTCTTTAAGAGTTGTGTTCAATGATTTTGTAACAGTGTCAGATGGCTCGGAGTAAGTGAGCTGAATCTGAGTTTGAACACAAATTTTCTGTGGTTGATAGTCCTTATAATTTTGTTTTTCACTTGTAAAGTCATGCTGAAATTTGCAAGTTTAATTCTTTATAACAAAATGTTGAAATGTGGCAGCTTGGTAATTGAATTGCCACTTGCTTTCTGCTAAGTATTATAATCATTTTTGGCTCCAAACTGAAACCTGTTCTCAAGTACTCCTACATTTTGATCTGGGACAAATCCAAAATCCACCAAGTATTTCTCACTTGGTTCTGGTTCGGAAGGCATCAGGCTTTGCCAAGAGCAGTGATTTTTACCAGATCTCAATGTAAGAGGGAATGATGTCTTTGTAACAAATAATTCTGTGAGATTTCTGCTAATTTGGTGCAGTTATTTTTCAGAGTTACTGCCTTTCCCATCACCTTGGGTTGCTCTTGCTGCCAAAGCAGTTGCTTGATCCCTGCTTAAAAACCCACTGGAGTGTAAAACCCACTGAAATCTGTACCCAAACCAGTGCTTCTCAGTATACCTTTGCCTCTGTTACCACATCACTATTGATAGATACATTTCCAAAGTGGAGGGGAGGGAAGGACAGAGGAGGAACTGCCATCTGTGTGACCAGCTTCATTCATTATATGCTCAGTAATGCATTCTGTGACCATAGTGGGCTATTCATTTTAAATGGTATTATTGCTGTTCATGGAGGCATAGCTGAAATGCTAGCTTGAGCATTAGATCATGTATATTTAAATGCTAACAGTTGTAAAAAATGGTGAGCACTTCCTAGCTGTGTAATTTTTTACTGACATGATTGCATGGATTGATGCTATTTTCTTATGTGTTTGAATAATCCAGAGGTTGCTTTGACTCAAAAATAGGAATATACATTTTTATGTATATACCTGACTATACCAAAGAGAATGCAAGTAATTTCTCTAGAAATTTTGGAAATCCATCCAGAGAGATACAAACTCTAATACTCAGTGATTCTTCAGTTCCCTGAAATATTGACTGATATGTAACAGAAGATGATAGCAAGGTTCATTCAAAAATTTTTGAGTATTCATTGACATCTAAGAGTGCTTGATTCTGTAATTATTGAAATACAAGTGTACTTGCTTTTTATGGAGGAATTCAGTATTACTGGAAAACCATTTACATCAGCACTCACTCTTCCTGCATTGTGCCTGCATTGTGAACAGGCCAGATGGTGCTTTGCTGCATGTGAGCACAGTAATAATTGCAGTTCTCAAAGTGAATGACTACGTTTTGCAGCATGACACCAATTTTAGATGAAAATGAGGCCTGGTGTTTTGACAGGCACAAGCAGAGTAAAGCCATGGCCCACAATGGGGGAGTGGACTTGCTTTCTGGCTATTCCCTCCTATTATTTCTTATGTACGTTAACAAATGTCTATGTAAATTAGGGCTATTTGAAGACGTTTGAGTGGGGTGAAGTTTCAGAAATTATTCCGTGTCTTCCCCAAGGCTGTATGTTTCAGGATTCTGACAAATTTCTTACAGTTATTTAAAGGAATTAAGCGTGATAGGTTTTAGTACGTATTTTGAAATTAAAGTTTTGATTGGTAGAGCTGGAGAACGTTCTGCTGCCAATTACCTATTATCACCTGCTCAAAAACATTTGTTTTTTAACTCTACACCGGGTTGTTTTCAGTTTCCAAATAATCTGACCAACTTAAATGTCAAGTGCATTTTCGCTCCCCTATTCTGCCCAAAGTCTCACCACTAGTCTCCTGGTCAGCTCAGAAACTAATAAGCATCCATCCTGGCCTCCCGTTCCCACTCTTCTCTTTTCACTTTATCCCTCCTGCCAGGACACTCTTTCTCCTTTCTCCCTTCTGTTTGAAACCAGTGTCCAGCTATGTTGGCCCTCTGCTTCCACTGTCCTCTTTTGAGGTCCCAGATTTGCCTGGCCTTTTTGAGTGGGAGGGGAGGAGATGTTGGAGGCAAGTTGTCAGCTTCAGCAGGTCTTAAAAGGAGAGAGGGATGGGGAATTGGGGAGGGGAAGGGGGCTGGGGTGGGAGAAGGTTGCTAGGGATTAGGTTTCCATCTGCCAGTCTCTCATCTGTCCTTACCCTGGTCCTGGACTGCCAGTGCTCCCCTCCTTTGCTGCTGTTGAAAAGAGGCAAGAAAGCATGGGCTTTTGTTTGTTTAAAAGCATAAAAGAAAGAGGGAATTAAGCTCATTAGTCCTTCCTTATTAGTCACCATTGAATATAGAGAGTAAGCTTGCATAAATGCAGTCTTGAAAAAATAGTGTAAAATCATTCAATAGCAGCAGTTAAGGGGAAGCTGGAAGTCCTTTTTTTTTTCCCTGCAAATTTGAAAAATACTGAAAGTAGATGATTTTACATCAGAGTACAAAAATGAAAATCTGAGATATGTACAATTAATTGTATCACCAGTCACTTGTTTCCCTATTTTGATTGTCAAAAGAATCCTCATACTTTTGAAGCAAAAATTTTAATTCAATTCATACTTCAGTGGCTCTGCAGGATATGCTACAGACTTGGATTGTGTATTGCTGTATGAATTCTAAGAGCAAACTTGTTACTTTAAGTAACATATATGGATAAAGTACATGAATATTCTCAAATAACTATTTGTGTTTAGTAGAATGTTGTTTTACTTGCAAGACAGGTTTCTGTTTTCCTGCTCATGGCTTTATCTTTGATCGATGACATGCTAGAAAATAGACCAAATTCTGTGTTACCTCCTCTGATAAAAAAATGTTTTCTTGATTATAATCATGGAAAGAGAATTCCTGTTGACAAGTTACTGGGTTTACCATCATTAGAAATTGTCTGGGTGCTGAGAGTGCTTAGTTAACTTAATCTTTATGATACACAATGTCTAAATGCAGGATGCAAGTCATATGCTAAGATATTTTGAATGTACCAAATAGGCAGCATTTGACAGTGAAATGGTATAGATTTACAGAAAAATGCAAAAGCCAGGTGTCAGTAGCCTAAAAATACATAAGTGAACTTGTTACTGCTGCTACTGAAAACGAGATGTACCAGTGTTTCGGCGACTGCTGCTACCAGAAGATATTAACAGAAAAATTATCTTGGGAAAGCATTAATTAGTGCATTCTTAACACATTTACATGTTTGATGAGTACAAGTGGTGTAACAGCCAGAGTGATGTATTACTGGTGGCTTAGCACTATGCCCCCCTCTGCCCCTCACCGTGGCCACATGCTCTTGCAGAGGGCAAGAAGTCCTGGAGCTTTTAGAGTGCTGGGAACAACTTCTTCAAACCACAGCCATTCTGTTTGCCCTGTACATTGGATTAGAAAAGCAGTTGTGCAGCTTCAGGGAGGTGCTGTGTGCCTGTAGCTTCAGCCACTGCCCGAGGGCTTCAGCACCCGTGCAGCCACTTTTAAAGATTTAATATCAATGAGGTAGTTGCTCCTGACATTCTTTGAAATTCTGAGTGTGAGGGTGGGTCATTAGTATTTCTTCATGAGCTATGTGTCTCCATTCTTTTTTTACATGATTTGCACGCTCTTGAAGGAACCAGTTTCAATGAAGACATTTTCGCGGAGGGCTTCAAGACAATAAAAGAAAACAGACAGTTGTTTACAGAACTTTTAACAACACCTTAATTGATGTGTTTAATTTTTTAGTATCCTTTTATCTACATGTCTAAAATTAAATTAGGTCTCCATTACTAAAATTAGAAGAATCATTGGATTAGAAGTGCTTTCTTTCTGATCCTTAACTGAATGAAAGGAGCTTCTTTTGATAAAACCATAATAGAATTAAATGCTCTACATCTCACGTCCTGAAATCTTATGGATGGAGTATTAAGTTTATTATATCCATCAGACTAAAAACACCTTAAAAGGTAAGACAGAACTCTCTGAACAGGGAAATAAGGTTTATGTGAGTAAGAGAGATTAGTCGTTCAGCCCCAGTATTATCCTCACAGACTGGATTTTTGTTCGAGGTAGCCCTTCTACCTTGTACAAACAGAACTCTTGTTGTATTCAATGTAAGTTTTGCTTGTTTGAGGCAGCATGCATTTCATAAACTTCATTGGATTACACTGATGCTTAATACAAAGCTTGTGCATAAGTATTTTTACTAATTGGGACCATAACATTTAGCATCATTTAGCTCTGGCATCTTAAGGACTTCAGGATTAAATCTACTTCTTGACACTGTTACTCAATATATGTGTTGTGTATGATTAACTGTTTGCATGTTTCTAAAATGCTTTCTTTTCCACTTGAGTAACCATCCATAGCTGAATCCCAGCCTGGGTTTTTTTGTGGCTCAGAGGCAAGTGAATCTCCAGTAGGAGTGGTGTAGGGGAAGAGCAACAATCCCAAAAGCATCCATGCCTTTAACAGGTCTGAGCTTGAGGATTGGATAGAAACATAAGAAAACAGACTCCAAACTTCACATTTCTCAATGAGATTTGTCAAGTTAGCTGGCCTGAAATTATTCTAGTATTAAAAGCCAATATCATCTTTCAGTGAATGGCTACATTTTTCCATGATTTAAAAGTGGCAAAATCAAAAACCTCCAGAGCAGTTTAGGAAGCAGTTTGCCCTTAGGAAGATTGAATCCTTTAAGGTTATTGGGGACTGGAAATTTCTTTGGTCTTAAATGGACTGTGGAGAGGCCCCAGCGGATGAGACTGAGAGGTGGGTGATTGAAAAATGACCTTTTTTCGAGGACTTGGACTCACAATCTGTGCCAGTCCCACACTGATGTTATTGGGTGAGCTGGGATGGTGCAGCAGGATGTAGAACGGGAGAGTTCTCTTTGGAAACAGCCTAGTTCCTTACCTAGGGGAAATGGCATGGGACTACTGATGGGCCCGGTTGAGTTTCATCTGGACAAGGTATGTTTGGGAGGTGCCTGAGTTCTGTCCGTATTTTTACAAACAGTACTGCAGTGGACTGAAAAGTCTCGTTTCAAAACTAGTCCTCCAGTCTTGCTAAAGAGCTAGGGCTCAAGTTAAGAGGACTGTGTTTTTGTGTAGATAAGCCTGTTATGTAGCTGTATGTGCCAAAATTTGCATGTACCCAAACATTCAAAAATTCAAAGTAAAGAGAATAAAAAGTCATTTTGTTAACACCATTTCAATTGTTGAATGTTTGTTGGGATGTGACATTTATACATCTTTATCTATGAACTTCTCTTTGAGATATATGAGCATAATTAGCATTTGCTCTTCTTACAAACCAAGTGACATAGGAGGGAAAGCTGGTGTTTCAATTTCTTTCCTATAATTGGGTCATTCTCCATGAAGAAATTTTCTGACTGCACTTAGGTTATTTTACTGTGATGCAATGTATTCTGTAATGTGAGCAAGTCTGTTTCATGTCTGATGTGTCACTTTTATAAACAGAACTCTAGAGGAGTATCTTTGAAAACTGCTAAGGCAACATTTGCAGTGTTTGTGAACCTTCTCTAATTAGTGCCTGTCTAAGCCAATGCATCTTTTATGTGAGCAGTTCCCAAACTTACCTGCTTTGGACTCTTTCCTGCCTTCCAGCCTTGAAACACCATTTCCAGATGTACATTGAACTGCTTTTCTGAAGCTGAGACATCCCTTGAAACCCTGTTGCTGAGTCTTGGGGCCCCACCTGCACTTGTGGACCCGCATCCAGACCTGATGCTTTGTGCAGTAGTGTTAAAGCCTGAGTGGCCTTGCTTTAAACTGGTGTGACATACTGCTGTGTTTGTCACAACAGGTGACAAATGTGGGATTTATCCAGCAGGAGAAGGCCCAGGCCTCCATGAAGAAGGCAATTTGCTGTCGTTCAGGGGAACAACAGACATCTACTAGGAAGAGCAAGAACCTCTAAGGAAAGGTGCAGTGGGAGGTACTGACTGTGTAATGGTGTCAGCTTCACAGTTTATGCAAAGAATTTATTCCAAAGGGTTGAAGAACATAATTGTGGTGGAAAATGTGCTTAATAAGAAAAGCAGGCAGACCTAAACATAGATCAGGCAAGCGTAATACCCAGGTTATGTAGTTGTAGTCTCAGACTAAGTCTATCTAATTTTACATTTGGTTGTAAGAAATAATGTAGGTTAGGGCTTAAATCTTAGGCAAACTGCTAATTACAGAAGGTGTACTTGCTCCTATTGTTTCTTTTTAGGTTGGAAGAGTCTTGAGATGGTAAAGGCTAGTCAAGTTCATAGGGGGGCAGGAAACATTTCCTTGTGTACAGTGAAGCACCGATCTGAAGAGGAAGCGTTTGAAGGGTGGATAAATGCCTGTGTGTATATTTAGTGAAAACCTCTGTGACAAAGGGCAGCAGGGACTGGAAGGGTTGCCAGGACTTTGGTGTGCGGCAGTGATGGTGGAGGAGCCAGCTCTCTGGAACAGGCAGCACCCAACCTTAGGACCAGGTGGCTGCTGGCAGCAGGATCTAACCTCACGAAATTTCTGTTATGCGCCCAATGTAATTTCGACATCAATATAAAGTAACAGTTTAAAGAGTACTGTCTTTTCACACATATTTCAGTGAAGGCTGTGGAAAACTTAGCAAATACAACGTCCTGACTAATCTGTGAAATCTGTGAGGTGTGTACCAATACAGGTGCTTTGCTGAGTGAAACAAACGTTTTGATCTTGTAATCAATTTTTTGAAGGAAATGAGTGTTGCAACTGCAGGAGGAATTAAAAATCCAAATTCAGTTTTGTTAATTCAGGTATGTAAATAGGTAATTCCAAGACAAAGGGGTTGAAAAAGATAGTCTGTGAACTAAAAACTCTATTTATAAATATAATGTTCTGTTTATTATAGATGAAATATATTTTTAAAAAAACATTATGGCTAGGAGATTGTTTATTTGAGGGGGAAAAGCTAACTCAAACTTTTTAGAAAATGCAGTGTTTTCTGGAATGCTTGGTTCAGCAAATATAAAACTACGTTTTGAGAAATTTATTCCACTGAACTCCATTTACAGAAACCTGAGCATCTAGTGGTGTAATAATAAAATCTGTAGTGTGTTTCTCTTCAAAATACAGCTGAATGCAATCTTCCCCCAATATTTCTGATGAGTATGTGATAACTGTATCATCAATTTCTACGTTGCTTATTTTGACAAATTAACATTTTGATGTGAATTTTCCATGAAGTGAATCTTTTTGTAAACATGTACTTAATAAATTGTATACTTAGAAGTTGACTAAGAGGCAGTGATGGCTAAATTATAATGTATTAATATGGCAAAAATCCATGTATTTTAAGAATGATCTGAGTTTATGGTCTATTTGCAAATGTTGCTGTTAGCAGCAAACCAGCCAAAGAACAAAGAATCCATCCCCTTGGTATATTTTTGCTAGCTTCCCAAATAATGTCAGGTGAAGAACTGCACACTTTTCTTCTCTAAAAGCAGCTTTGCTCTCCCATAGGAAAGTAAAAATTGGAAAAAAATCTCATTTGATGCAATTGATATATCACAAAAGACCAAAAGAAAAGTTATAACCATCAGTACTTCTGCCATTTCTTCTCTTTGGGTCTTTAGTATTTTGTTCTTTTCCAAGTGTCATTTTCCCATATATAGATCATTTCTCCTGTTAGAGCACCAAGAGCATATGTATGCTGAAGGCAATATTTGACATATGAAAACCATGTAACAATAAAAACCTTGGGAAATTAAACTAGGGACCAAAAATGCTAAGGTATGATAAGATGGTGCATTGCACTTCAAAAAGCAGAGAGGTTTCGTTGTTGTTTTTTGTCAGTTGTTTTTTTGGTTTTTTTAATAATGAGCATATGTTGGGCAAGGCTTTTTTCCTGCTAAAACGCATAGTTGGATTAGCAGAAAAGGTGGTGCCATTTGTGCAATGCATATGCTAATTTCTGAACACTTGAAGTTTATTCCTTTTTCCTCCTTGATGTGCCTTCTCAGTTGATGAGTAATAAATCACTTTTAACCCAGGGCACAGGGGACTGGGGCACAGAAGAAAATGCAAGGATGACAGACTCATTTACTGGCTTAGCACACAAACATGTCGGGCATATTGCCATTACTCATCTTGAGTTTGGAGTTCAGTTCAAAGAGATGCTTGTCAATGCCGATCCAAAAGGACACGTCATTTCCATGACGATGCTGGTGGCGACTGCATGCTCAGTAGAAGCTGTGAAGAAACTGGAACTTCTTCTTTCTTCTTGTTTTGACATGGGATGTATGGTTTATATAAACTAGGTTATAGGGTATTAAAAGTAATGAATCATTGTACATTGTTTTCTGGCTAGAAGAAATTTGGAAGCACACTTTTCAAAACACGAAGCTTTGGCCAGACTTTGTCCAGTACATTACCGAGGAGAACATGCCCTTATTTGTGGGTGGATTGCCCTCATCCAAATGGACTTTCTGGGGCCACAGTTGGTCAGAATACACTGAGGAAATGAGGATGCTGACGAAGCCCTTGTAGATGGCACAGGCCCTGTCACGTCTGTCCACCATCCTTCCTGCTCTCCTGTTAAAGGATGTGTCAATGAACTCTCATTGAATGATGGCTCTGAGGAAGTCTCAACTGGGTGACAGTTCCAGAGAGGTTCTAGAAGAAATTTAGAAATGTATGCAAATGAATGTCATAGGGAAAAATAATTAAACCCCAGAAAATGAGTTTTATCCTACACCCCTCCAGGAGAAAGTTTTCTAGCTTTTCTGTCCTGCTTGCCAACATAAGGTGTTCTGGTCACTGTGCAGAAGAATGATAAATCTCCCTTTTAAAGATCTGTTATGGTCAGTGGCAGGATGTGGTGATGCCATCAGAAAATCTTTAGCACATATTCCTTCAGGAATAAAACACAACTTTAATTTCTCAGAAGAAACTTTCCTTGCCAAGCAAGAGGAAGGAGTAGCTATAGACTAAATAGATTGAGGAGGAAAAATCCTCATAAAATCCTCACTGTGTTTTGTTAAAGGACATTTTAACAGGTCTGATTCAGCAGCTTCTCAGTGGCCATAATGCTTACCTGAAGTTTAGATGTGGAGCCCTAAGTATTGCCAGGAGTTAGAACTGAGCAGGCCTATGTATGACCTTTCTCTGACCTGTGTACCATAGATTATACTGTAATAGTTTCATTGTACTTGCAAAAAAAACAACCTTCCTAAATGAGTTAAACTTTCTAATACTTTTTCAAATGTATAAAGTGAACTATATAAGAATCAAACTCTTTTTAGATAAAATTTTATGTCTATGAAGGCTTTCTTCCAAGGTGTTTGAAAAAATTCTGTCGTCTTCTAAACTTCATATTTAATAGTTTGTATTTATCGCTTTGTATCTAAGTTAATTTGTTTTGACATCAACATTTTACCTACCGCTGAGCCCACAAACATCTATAACTTCCCAAGCAAAATTAATTTTTTCTATTAATAAAAAGAGTTGGATTTTTTTTTGTGTGGAAGCACATAATCAGAAACTGATTACATCAAATCAACTAAAACTTTCCAGGGAGCTGAATCTGAAGAATTCCCAATACAGGGAATAGAAACGAAGTGCAGCTCCATCAGTGTGACTCCTGTTCACAGTTACTTATACAAGTAACAGGAACTAGGCTATGCTAATAAGCAAGTCAGCCTTTGAAGTACAAAGCATATGCAAATGTGGTAGCCAAAATTTGGAGTTTGGAATGTAATTAAGTGAGTAGGAGAAATACTGAGGGTGCAGAAAAGTTACAGGACTATGGCCCACTTTGCATGTGGAATTTTCTGAACTTTATGAAGTTTTTCATCATGTCCCAAATCTTTTTCATTCTTCTGACTGTAATTTCAGGTGATAAGTAATATTGTAAACTGTTGCAGTTCACGCATACATGTTTTGTGGGTTCACTCATTCTTCCTGTTGTTTATGTAAATAAGGGATTTGTGTATTTACCTTTGCTTTACTTAGGTCTTAGCAAGCACAACATCTTTTGGGAGTGCTCAGATTTAGGTAATTTTGCCGCTTAATTTCTCTTAGCTTCTTTGCAGCAGCAGCATTGAGTTGATATGCTCATCAGCTCTAAGGGGAATTTAAAGAGAAAGGCTGGCCCAGGCCTAGGGAAATAGAAAGGTAAAAGACGGACATAAGGAGTTTGAATATCAGGAAAATGAAAAAAAAAATTACTTGTGAATAGATATAACTATGTGTAGAAAAAAAGCCAATAGAGAGATTATAGGAAAAGGAGAAATAGCAGGGCAAGAAGAGAAATTCTGAACACTTGAATAGTAGCAGAAAGGAGTAAACGAATGTAAAGAAGAAACGTATCATATTAGTGATAGGAAGCTGGTGTACACTTTCAGAGCAGCCCAGTGCCTTCTTTAAGGCATTTCCTATTTGTGATTGCTGATTAGCGTGGGTCACAGGAGTAGCTGGTGAAGCCCAACAGGAAACAGTCGTGTGCAGCCCTGCACGCTTTCACTCCCCCTTTAAACTGTTTGTATCCTGTTTTTTAAACAGGTAATGATTAAATGTCCCACAGAAAAAAAATAGCCACAACTTGGAAGGTGTGGTATTTTAGCTTTGTTTAAAAATATTTAAACATGAGCGTCTCTTTTCTGGGACTGGCAAAGGTTTTGATTAGCCGTGTTTATAGTTTGGTGTTGCATTGCCATACTGCATCATAATGTTCCAGCTGGGATTAGGAACCTTATGAAATATTCACTGCGCAAAACACCATTTACCACTTCAGGAAACCTTTTTCTTTCTTAGTCTATGTCTTGTGTAGTACGGAATACTTCTGTTGGCGGAAGTCAAGTTTCAGGATGTTAAAACACCGTCTTTAAAGATTATGTTTTTTATGCAATTTCTTATTCCCATTTGCTCTCTGCTCAGCAAAACCACCTGGGCCTCAACTGCACAGTGTGGCTTCAGAATCATAATTCTTCCGCTGAGGAAAGAGATTATTTACCAAATGCTTCAGGCTTTTCAAGAATGCCACTGAAACCAAAGAATATGTTGAGATATGTTCAGATGCACAAGCTGTGTGTTATTTTCCCATGGAAAATGTGATTTTTGTGTGCTACAATATTATTTAGAAATGGCTCCTGCGTTGCTTGTACACCAGGAGTGACTGTGAGTGGCAGCAGGAGGTTTGGGAGTGCAAGGAATACACATCAGAACCGTTCTGTGCAGATCTTATTACAAACCGAGTACATAAAACATTGAATCAGATCTCCACTGAGACAAAACACTGAAGATCTGCAGAAAGCTGCTGTCATCATTTGCGTCCTTGGAATTAGAATGAGGCTGGAGATCTGCTGGCTTAGGCAAGCTGTGGATGGTATTTAGGTTTTGGACTTAGCATTTTTTGGCAAATTTACTCTTAGGAAAAATGGTAGTTGGGCCTGATATAATTAGGTAATGTCATGTATGCAAAAAAATACAGTGATTTCTGAGAACGTTTATCCAATAGCAAGTTTAAATGCTGTTAGAAGTCAAAAGAAGTTGATACCACTGTCCAGCCAGAGGTTCTTGGAGCACTGGAGACCCCACAGCGCTTCATAAAACTTTATGCTGAAGCACCTTTTCCTCATATGGTCTAGATCAACAATCCAGACAGGAGCTGGTGGGATGGGAAGAACAATTTTTGTCTTGTTTTGGAAAGGAGACAACTCTAGAGATGTTGTGAAGAAGCAGTACTGCTTGAACACAGCTTGGACAGAAAGAAACAGAAAGTGCCTCCAGCTTTTTGAACTTCATTGATAGAGTGGTGGGTGACTCCAGGAAATGGCAAAACGTATGAAGCAGAAAGAGTTTCAGAAACAAAGGAGTTTTACATTTTAAAATAGAAAGGTCCTTTCTGAAGATTAATTGTCTTTTGGGACCTATTAGAGCTTACTGTATTAGACTGTCTTTCTTTTAACAAAATAGGACCTGAATGTTTTATACAATAACATACATTTGCATGCTGTGGAAAGTGATTTTTATGTTAAATGTATTTATTCTATGAGTTCAGACAAATGCCTTAAGGAATGAAGCAGGTATAGTCAACTTCAATATTAACAAAATTTTGATCAGGGAGAGGCAGTTAATGCAAGCTTAAAATGAAAATTTAGAACTTTCTTTATTAAGAATTCAGAATTCATTGTATATATCATACTGCAAATGTTGCTTGAAAGATACTTCATGTATACTGTTGTACTTAAAAATCGAGCAGAAAGGAATCAGTGCTTTCCCATCTCTGGGCAGAAGACTCAGCACCCCTCCAAGCTAAATCAAGCATTCCAGATTCAATAACCCAGCTCAGGATAGTTTGGCACAGCCACATCCTGTGTTTGGGGATGATTTACTGAAGGACCTACCTACTCTTTTGGGGGAGTTTGTGAAGCCACAACAGTGTAACTACCGTAAGTCTCTTGCACAAGGTGATAAGATCATGGCAAATCCGCAAGTTCTCTTCAGTAATTTTCTTTTTGGGGCATGAGAAGTGGAGATGCTTCATTCTTTGTTTAAAATTTAAAATCTGGGTAATGTATATAATAATACACCGAATATTGGTCACAAAAATTCTGCTTTCCCCTTTTATATGGTGTTAAGGGTATAGTGAAATTTTTGTTTCCCACCCTGCTTGCAATGCAGTCGGGAGAACACTTTTTGTAATAGATGGACTTCTTAGTTCCATGTCCCAACCCTCATTTACCTTTATGTTTACTTGTTGTTCTCTAATGTCTATTATAAGGAAGCAAAACATGACTAGATGCCGTTGAGAAATCAGATGTGTAAAGTGTTGTGAAATAACCAACCCAGGGCTATTAATTGCATTTTTTTATATAATGCTTCCTATATTTTTTTGTTTGTTACACGTGAGAATTTTTAATAGGAAATATGATTCTGAAAGCCATAGAGCATATCAGCAATGAAATAATTGTTTTAAGAGACACTGTAAAGCTGATAATGCCAAATTTTACCTACATGTTTTTTTGTTTACTTGATGCTAGTCTAGACCTGCCACTAATGCTGCCAGCTTCAAAGCTTCTTTGGTACAAAAGGAGCCTCCCTCTGCCTGTTTTACCTCCGGCAGTGTGGTTGTTTGAAGCTGTTCTTTGTTTTCAGTCTGCGCATCATAATGGCAGTCTGCATATAACACAGGCGTTCAGGTTCTTTCAACTCTATGTAGTAATCAGGTTTATGAGAATGTAGTTGGGGTTGCAGTCAAAATGTCCATTGATAGCGTAAAAGCATGTTGCTACCTTACCTATAACTTTCAAATCACCTCACTGCAAGAGAGTGACCCCAGTAGTTCAAAATGTCTGAAATACCAAGTTAAAAAGAGTCCAAGCGAAACACAGAATACATTTTGAAGACTGTAAGTATACTTTGATAGTGTGGAGCATCCTGGTGAGGCAGTTGGCAAGCCTGCAGTGATCCTGTTGCACGAGTATTTAGAATAACTAAGCAGTTGGACTTACAGGGTCATAAGCATGTGACAGAGAACCTCGGTCCTAAGTACTGGATACACATGGAGATTTTCCCTTGGCAAAAAGGAGATGAAAACTTGACATAAAGCAGTGACTTCAGTAACAACTGATGATTAGTGTATCCAAATTTTAGGTGAGCAGTTTGGGACTCTGAGAGCAGCTGTTTGAAAGTCTCTGTAGCTGAAAAGTTAGGACTCAGAATCTCTTGAAAACAGGGCCAATGTCCCAGCTAACCCCAAACTTGCAGTGCGAAGTTCTTAGTATTTGAGAGGTATGAGCAGTTGGCATTGTGCTGAGTCTGATAGGAAGACAGAACTTGGAGAAGACCTCATTTTTGATACTTGCTACCTTAACACAAATATTTACATGTATTTTGCTAAGTAAACACTCATTTTTTATAACACAGACCTTTTGGGAATAGATTTGCGTGTTGTTTTTCCTTTTATTTGGTTCCAAAGTTTAATGTGTCTTTAAATGTCTTTTAGTATCTGATTCAGATATGCTGTTCTCTCACAGGATGTTGACTTTGTATCCAAGTATGATAAGAGTAATTTGCTCCTTATAATCAGGTGTAGGCTAGAGAGTATATAGAATACCATTTAAACTTACATGTATTTGCCATATCTTCATTGCCCAAACAAAAATAAATAAATAAGAAAGGAACCTAGCAATTTCTAATCATGAGTAATATGGCTGGCAGGTTAATTGCAGGCTTAGGCATGAATATGCAAACGCAAGGATGATTCACAATTGCAGGAATAAAAGGACAATGAATGAAATCTTTGGCTAGATGTATGGTTGTGCCTGGCACTAGAGAGGAGGAATATAATTCTTCCTCAATTGGGCAATGATCATGATCAAGAACAAGTTGTTCCATGAACAGAACGGCAATGAAACCTGCTTTCCTGTGGGTTTGTAGCATACCCAGTGCACTGCATGACTTCACCTTCTCAACCTTTTGCTTCATCCCAGTATCAGCAGCTGCACTTCCCGTGGTCTTAAGTGCTCCCTTGCCCCAGAGTAGCCCCCTGTACTCTTTCCCCTGGTCATATTTTCTCCTCCCCTCATTCTCCCTTGACTGCCAGCTATGCAGCTATGCATTCTTCTAAATTTAACAAATCAAACTCTTAAATCCCTGCTGTGGCCTTTCTTGCATTGGTAAGTGATGAATTTTAAGCTTTGTGTTTGAGAATGCAGCTGATAAAATGTAAGCCTTAAGACACTTGTAGCCTTAAGACACTGTTTAGTTGGGAAAGAAAAATTTGAGATGTTCAAAGTCTGACATTCTATTGAACTGTAGGATCTCAGTGGCTTTTAAAAATCTCTAGTCCTTAAGATGGAGAGAAATGCTCGACTAACTTCTAATTAACTCTCACCAACTTGAGAATCATACATTTGTTCGAGGGCTTTTCAGTTTTGCCACTTCTTTGGTAACATGTTTCCTGTACTAAATAAAGAATTAGAGAAGTTCTTTTAATATGCCTGTGTTGGATAATATGAGTGCTGCACTCTTGTGGTTTAGTGACCGTAAGGATGTGCAAAATACTCATTTGCAAGGTGACAGAATACGAGGATGAATCTGGACAGGCTTTCCACACAACCATGCTTTTAGCTGCAGTAACCCTTCACCATTAATCTATCGTGAAGACTGTGGAACCAGCAGTTTTAGCTGTTGTTTCAGTGCAGCACAGTTGCATTTCTCTTTCTCCCTGGTTTTGCTTTATCCTCTGTGACAGTTGAGACACTTGGTGAGTGTACATGAGCTTTGCTTTTTTTCATGGCTTTTCAAATAGGCTAAGTTATGAAAAGGGCTGGAATGAAACAGGACATTGGCCCTATCTATGCTTCCTTGCTGATTTCCTGAAGATTATTTCAATGTCATTTCAATGTGAAACAGAAGGCAGTGTGATGATCCAAATAGGTTTGAAAAGTAATATGACAAGTAATAGTACTTGTGAAGAATAAACACTGAATTGGGTTTGTGACTGGGTTGTGGAGGAATGAAGCTTTGATCAAGAGTCTTTAAGTACACAAAATTGCTGCTGATGTCTTTAGTGGATGTACATAATAAGGAGGACAAGGCAGTTGTACAGAGCAGTATGATCATCTGGACAACTAAAGTAGTTTCTGCTTTAAAGGGTGATCTCTGATTGACTGTGTCAGAATGGGGCTACAGTGTCCCAGCAAGCAGTGAGTGGTATTTTTTTGAAGACTGATAGTGAAAACAACTTCAGAGAAGCTTTGACAAAATGAGCTCATAAACTCTGAGAACGTGTAAGTAGGGCAGTAACTATCAGGAGCAGACTGATGACTTACTGTATGCACATCACTGGGCCAACTGGTGCTAGAGTCCTGAGTCAGTCCTCATCTTATTCAAAAAGGAAGCTGTAAAAGTTAACAGCAAACAAGGCAGAGACCAGATATAGGACCTGAGTAATGAATGAGTCTTATACAACAAATGTAAAAAACACATCAGGCTCATTTTGTCATAAAGGAGTTCGAGGGAGAGCTAGATTACAGCACACAAATTCCTCCACAGAGGAGATATGGAGTGCTAAAAGCTTTTTTAATTTAGTGGAAGATGAGTCATAGTCATAAACAGAAACCAGATAAAGTAGAAATTAGGTACTCGATTCAACATGAGAAAGGATGAACGAGCAAGGGAGATGGTGCAGTGTCTGCCCCTTGATTTCTTCCAGTCAATACTGAACACTTCTCAAGAAGGTGCGTTTCCATAAAACATTAGTAAAAATAAGGGTGTGATATATAGGACATGATACAGTTGCAGACACGGTGTCCTATGAAACCTAATAAAATGACCAGATCACTTTGACTGAAGACAGTAATATAGCGGTTAATCCACAAGAAGCCTCTATGCAATTAAAGTTAATGTGCCTGTTCTACACACTGACCTGTTTCACTGCTGAAGTGCTTCAGTGCTTAAGTTCACGGTGAGAATTAGTCACAAACTTATTTCAGTCTAAAATTTCTGTTTGTCTTTTAAACCACTTATCAACTCACAACACTTTTATTTGTAAAGCAGCATTACTACTTAGTATGCAGATGATACTGAAAACACTGGTAGGCAAACAGTGCTGAAAAGCCAAGAAAGGAAGGGTAAAATGCTGTTTTATTTGCAGTTCACAATAATTACCTGCTTTTCTTAAACTGAATGAATGGCAGTGTCTTTGTGAATGCAGAGCAATGTGCATGCTGCCATTTTTCTAAAAGTTTATGGCTTTAGGAGTATCTGAAGGTTGGAGAAGGGGAGCAGGAGTGAGGTGGGCTTTTCCAAAGCATTAGACAAAAATGTTTCAGAAGGTATTTTAAGGTTAGATGGTTACAGAATTAATACTGATGGTTGTTAGAGCAGCTGAAAGAACTTTTTAAAATGTGATTATTTTTTCTGAGTTCATTTTCTTCTTAAGGAGGCTTTCAAGAAAGATAAGACTTTCAGGTGTAGATTCGTAAAATATACTGCACTAATTTTAGGAGTGAGGAAGAATTCATTAGCAGTGCAGCGGTCAGTGATTTTTAAAATATAATTTGAAGTTTGGTTATTGTTATGAGGGTTTTTTTTTGCTTGGCTGTGTGGCCATTTCTTTAAAAGTCGCTGCAAGGAAAGGTCAATTGAGGGAGTACAGCTGATGCCTGCTGGGAGGGGGACGAAATACCTGGTCATTAGCACCCTCCCCAGAAGGATCTGACTGCTGCTGTTAAAAGCACTGCTATATTTTTGTGTTCAGCTTCAATTCTAGTAGGTGCTAAGAACCCTCAATTTTAACCGTACTCAGATTTGGAAATGATCGGTTGCAGGAGCAATTCATGATCTTACACGTCCTGTACCTTGTCAGTCTTTCAACGACATCTACTCTGCGTCTTGACCTCTGCCCCTTGCACACTGATCTCTACAAAAAAAAGGAATTAGAAGACTGTTATATTTAACAGAAAGGACATAGCAAGAAACACTAGATGAGTCTGGAAGAAGAGAGCTGTCCGTAATACAGGGGATTTGATTCCGGATCAGGTACAGTGCTCTAGTAGTTTATTTTCTGTATTTCTTTCTTGCTCTAGAAGTTGTACTGTGTTAAGTGCCAAGTGAAGCAAGTCATTGTTCTTAGTTTTGCCATCCTAATCATTTAAATCTAAGTTTGGGTGATGAATTAGAATAATCTTCTGTTTCCTTCCCTATCACGAGCGGGGCTTTGAGTGCTGAGCGGCTTTAACTCTCTTTTTAGGAGAGTTATGCATTTTGTTTTATTTTCCCCCCTGGCCAAGTGGAATAAGCTACAGGCGGGTGAATTTTATTTCACCGAAGCAGTCCTCTTGGAAAATAAAATAAAAACTGTGTGACAAATCCAACCCCAAGTATCCAGTCTGGGGCAAGGCCAACATTTGATAATGACTTTATGGGTTCCTATGGGTTGTGTGAGAGTTCCTGTTTGCTGGAGCCACCTTTGTCAAGGTAGCCTGACCTTCTTCAGACCTGGGAATGGAGATGAGAGCATCTTCAGTAAATGGGTATCACATGAGAGGGAAAACTTCATTATTGTCACTGTTCAGTTCACTGGAGGAAAAAACATGTTCTGATACCAAACTTGGTGTTGATAATTGTCATTTATTGTCACAGTTTTCCAATGTCTTTGTTGAAGCATGTGCACAGTAAAAAATGAGTGAATGTTCCTCATGAGGGAAACTCCTTAAACTCAGGATTTAGAAACTAAAACAGTGATTTCCTGTCTCTCTGTCAGAAGAAATAATTTTAATTATTTACAATTCTGTTCCCATTTCCTATCTTTGTTTTAAAAATGGTCAAAAGAATTCTTAGGTGAAATAAGTACAGATACAGATAATTTTTAAGCAGAGCTGCACAGCAGCCAACATCTAATTTATAAAATACAAATAGTGGGTCTGAGCTGCAGGAGGTATTTGGGAGTCTTCTTTCCATTAGGTACGTTCAGTTTCTTTGGCATGTTTTTTAGAGGTCCTAGTGTTAATAAGAACTTTGAACTACAGAGCAACAGCAAAAATATGAAACAGAATGTTATATTGTAGATTGAAAATTATTTTCCTGTGGTGATTTCACATAAATTAAGACTCTTGAGGGGCAAACTTTGCACTCCCCTTTAATCAGTAAGATGTATATGTATTCATCCAGAGATTGGAACTGATTTCATGAGTTCTTTTCTCTGTCAGCATTCTCTTAATTCACATGGGCAACAGCATTTCAGTTTTAGACATTTGAAAGCACAGCCTTGCTCTGAGCTATATAAGGTCGTGCATACACGTGTGTGTTGTGCATATCCTTTATGCATGGACATGGTCAGGATCTCTTCATAAGCTTGGATGAGAAATTCTTGACTTTAGAATAATCGCCCTTCCAAAAGTGAAAAATTCAGTTAAACAATATTTTTGTCTGGTATTTATCTTTTATCTTCTCTTCCAGCATGCAGTCACATAAGCAGGTTCTGTACTGTAGAGGTAGAGATTAAAATCCTCTCAAAACTTCCCCCATTACGGACCACTTGTCATAGTGTTCTGAAATGGCTTCTTCTCTCTGGTAGAAGTGGGGACACGTGGCTGCCTTGGTGGGAGGAGAAGGGAGTGAAGAAGTGGTTTATTCCATCCTTCTTACACAAGACTCAAACACACCTGCAAGCTTCTCTCTAGACTGATAGTTAAAGCCTAAATGACTAGCTGAGACCTAAATGCACAACTTCTAGATGGCTAAGTTGAGAAAAATCCCCTAAAATATTTTGTTATGCCCAATCTGTCCAGACGTAGTCTTCGGACAGTCTGAGGCCTGACAGAGGGACCAAACCAGTTTGTCTCAGCAGCTTACCAGTAACTAGTGGGTTTGTGTCCAGATGTCTCAATGCATGGGTATGTCTTAAGTGTGATAGAGAGTAGATCAGATTAGTCTGTTTTCAGTAAGTACAAGTGACATGCCAGTCAGACCCATCATTTCATTGGCAGAGTCAAGCAAAAGGTAACGTTGATTTTATCTTCTTTGGAAAGAGTATACCAAGCACAGCATCCCTGTGTTGTTCTTGATTTATTCTTTGTGACTTTTGACAGGGTTTCAGCCGCTGGATTATCTCTGATGGTACCACACCACCAGAAGCCATTAGCTAAAGTTTCAGCTGTTCTTACCTCTTCATCCACTATCATGACACTGTTTTACTAGCTTTGCAGTCTGTATACCTACATGCATCGGATCTTGACTAGTCAGCTAATTGGATTGTGTTAATCATCTTTTAAACTGCTTTTATTGGAGGTCTTTGGCTGAGATGTTGAGACAGTGTGAGCATAGTTGGCATTTCTTGGATGTAGCATAATAAATTTTAAACTCCAGATCTGAGGAGTTTCATTGTTTGAGAAATGTAATGTATGTCAGCGAGCTGGGCCTGCCTGTTTGGTTGGAAATCAGGGTAAAAGAGAACACAACATGAAAGTCCTTGCAGCTGTTCGTAGAGCCACTGCTGGGTGATAAGGAAGGTGTAGAGTTTTTGATGTATGGAGGGCAATCCTGGCAGAAACTGAGAAGTGTACAGCAGCTATTGCCAACTCTGCAATATATTGCAGCTTTTTTTCAGCCCATCCTCAGTTGCTTATAGTGGCTGTAGTGCTGGAAGTAACTATTTTCTCACTTATTTAAGATGTTTCCTGACCGTATTCCATCTAAAACAAGCTTGGTAAATTTATGCAGCCTGGAAAACATGGCTTTGTTTAACCCTACCTGCTGCACTTTCGTGAGCCGAGACATCTCAGGTTGGACTTGATGATCTTGGAGATCTTTTCTAACCTAAATGATTCTATGATTGTATGGTCTGGCAGGAGGGCTGTGCGAGAGAGCTAGGCAATAATCTTTTCATTGAATCAGAGGAAAGCTGGTTGAAAGGGGCCTCTGGACGTCTTGAATGAAAACCATTTCCAGCACTATATCTGTTGAACCAGGGTTTTGTCCAGCTTAGTCTTGAAAACCTCCAAGAATAAATGTTGCACCATCTCACTGGACAGCTTGTTCCACTCTGCTGCCCAGAATTTTGTTAATTGCGTTTTGTCAAATCTGAAGCATCTAAGGTGTGGTTTGTGGTATTTTCCACTTGTTGCATTGTCTGCTACTACAGAGGTGAGTTTGTCAGCACTCCAGATGCTCTTTAAACCGTTTTGGGCTGCTCTTAGTTTGCCTCTTGACCTCCCCTTTGCCACACTAATAAAGACCAGCTCCCTTAACCTCTCATTGTGGGTAATATGCCTTGTGTATGGTGTTTGTATTATTTGCAAAGAAAATTCATATTCTGTTTGGAGTGCACCATGACCTCCAGATCATTTCAGCAAGGCTCCTATGCGGGCAGTCAGTTCTGAGCCTTCAGTGATGTATGGAGTTAGTCTGCTCAGAGATGGAACTTTGCACTTCTGGTTGAATATGATGAAGTTTTTGTTGTCCCAGTCCTCAGTTTAAGGAGCACTGGGGCCTCAATGGATTCTCAACTGAATCTCGCAGGGAGAGATTAAGCTAAAAAGTCACTGACTATTGTCCACAAAATTGTTGAGGGATCTGTTTTATCACTCAAGTAGTTGATGAAGATATTGAACAGTATCAGCCTGCTGTTGATGTTAGGGTACTCTGCTGATTACCAGCTCCAGAGCAGTTGTAATGTCCCTTCAGAACTGTCAGTCCAACCAACCAATTTTCAACAGACCTAAGAGTCTGTTCTTCCAGACCTTCTAGCCCTCACTTCCCCAACTCCAAAATGAGCATGGAAGAGTCACAGTGTCAAAAACCTTAATAAGTCGAAGTATATTGCATCCACCTCTCCTCATCGCTAGAGCAGGGTCATTTTTGTTACAGAAAGAAGTCAGCTTGATGAAGCATAGTCTGCCTATGTTGAGTGTTTTTGATTGCCTTCTTGTCTTCCATGTGTCTGGAAGTAGACTCCAAGGAATATGTTCCCTGCCCTGTCCAGGGCTGACCAGCCTGTTGTTCTCTTGGTCCTCCTTCTTACCTTCCTTAAAATACCCATATCAAGATTTTCTAACTCTGGGGACTTACGGTGGTCATGGGCATTTTCTCAGACATAGTGGCCACACAATCACATCAGCCAACTCTTTTGCAACCTTGGATGAATCGTATTCAGTTCCAGATATTTGAATAAATACATTAAATTTTGCCAATGAGTCCCTGACCAGTTACTTCCCCACCATCAACTGCCCAAACTTTCCTAAACTGCAGGGGTCTGGAATCAAGTGTTTTCCATGTTGCTTTTCTGTTCCATTTGTCCCTGGACCTCCATTTTCCCTGAACTTCCTTTTGCTGCTGGCATTACTTGCGGAAGCCCTTCTTGTTTCCCTTTGCCTAGCTGGCTGATGCAGCTGTGGCTGGCCTTTGACCTTCCTGACGTTACCTCCCAGTGACCGAACAATGTGTTTATACTCCTTTTCTGTTGCCTTTTTAACCAGCAGAAATACTTTTTGGGGAGGATGTGTGTCTGCAGCTTGGGTGTTCATTAAAGCACAGGGAAGCTGTAAGTGCACAGACGGTGTTCTTGTCACTGTCCCTCCAGGGCAGAGGAGTGCCTGCTAAATATACCATCTTAATATTTACATCATTTCAGTCACTTGCTTTTGTACACATGTAACAGGTCATAAGAAACCATTACTTTCCATATCCCTGATGGCCATTTGCGGCATGCCTAATTTATCTCAGCAGGCACTCTATTATAAATATGTATCGTATTAGAATACTGGTGTAAACGTTGTTCAGGGGAATTGCTCTGGTTCAACATAATACTTTTAGAATTACACTACAATGTTACTGTTTTTGAATTCAGTGCAGTTAAAGTGTCATAAAATTGAAATATAGGAAGTGAACCTGCCTATAGTTTGCGTATTTTTCTACTTCAGAGACCAAATAATGGTATCTGACTACAAACCATATTTTAAAGTTAAGATAAAGTAATGCATACATAAACTTTCCCCGTGGTTTTTCTGTATGTGTACTGATGTATGCCATGGAATTGTTTGTGTCCAGAGCACTTCAGAGTGAGTGGGTATGATGTAGCTGTGATGGTGCCATGTGGGAAGGAACGTCCTTCAGTCTGGTTGTCCTGCTCTCAGATTCTTTTGAAATGTTGGATTAGATGGGCATTTTGTCTTCCCTTGGTATTGCCAATTTTTAGTTCTCATGTCCTTTATGTCTTGATACTTTTAACTGTGTCACATACATATTTAGTTCAAGGGAACATGTTTTTCTAGTACATTTTATTAGTAACTGGAATTTGTCAATAGAATGGATAAATAATGTTGTGAAAGCAATTCATGTCAAACTTTCAATGCATGTGTTTGTTTTGTAGCACATTAATGGCAGCACAAATATTTGCTATTTCACTAATTGTATTTCTTATTCAAGCTGAAATGGCCTATTCCTGGGTTAGTTTCTAGTACCAGACAGTAATAAAATAGCACTTGACTTTGACCTTAATTAAGTTTACTCAATGAGACATTAGTGTGCAAGGTCTGCTGCACAATTATGTTTCAAAATTATGTTTCTTTTAAGAAGACATGTCAAAGTCACAAGAGACACTTCTCCAAAGATTTTCAATAACAGCTTGTTTGCAAGATGAGATTCCAAATCCATAAATGAACAATGAATAGAGTTGAAATTGAATATATAACAATAACTTTTAGAAGTGGGTAACGTAAATATGTCCTTGTCCAGTTTGAACAGGAAAAAAAAAAGTACATGACTTGAAAGAAAAGATACCTGCACTATACAGCTATTTGAGATTTTTTTTTCCTGGATAATTCTCTGTCCCACTATACTTGGGGTTTTTATGGGGTTTTTGTTGTTTGGTTTTTGGTTTGTTGTTTTTTTATTATTATTATTTTTGGTTGTTTGGTGCTAACTTTTCTCTCAGTACTTCAGTTACTTCCTGCACTTCTCTGCTTCTTCATGAAGTTAGGGAGTACTTTGTTATTCGTGAGGAACTAAATCAATCCTCACTTTCTCATGTCATCTTGCATTGCATCAGCTTCCTCTTTCAGATTAAATGGATGGGTGGAGCTCCCTATGGAGTTTAGCAGAGCAGTTTGCTGGCTTGGCTTTGGGTGGTGGTTACTCAATAGTAGCTTAAGCATTTAAACATTGCAGTTAATTTATGTTTTTCCATGCCAGTGCAAAGCTTGGAGTTTAAGTACCATTCAGGTAAATGGACATTTTTATTGCAGTAATGTTGTACCATTATCCCTACAGTCATAATTGTAAAGATTTGCATTTTCAGTGGAAGTGGGTAAGGATTAAGAGCACAAGCAGGAGAGAGGTGGGTTGTAGAGACATAACTAAGAGTGTAATTTGTCCTGCCAGCATCCCATAATTGCTAATGATGCCTTAGGAAAAATAAAAGAACTTGGGAATGTTGTTTGCAAGATTGTCAATTAATTTGTTTACTAGGGGGTTGATGGAATATTTTATGGAGTATGAGAGCTGCCACATAACAAAAAATACCTTATCATTTCAGGTTTACTTTTCAGTCTGGAGCTGCATTTAGATTTGAGTAGAATTAAAATTCTACTGAAACAGAAAAACTGAGATTTTCTTCAGTGTGTTGTATGATCTGCTCCGCTCTGATTTAGTTTCCTGATGGCATAAGATTCTGCTGCTCAAGTTATTCCATTAATATTCATTGGGTAGAACATTATTGCACTGTTGGAGCCAATAAATTTTGGTTTAGTTTAAAATCAGAGATGATATTTTATACATTATGTTAGCATACAATTTTTATTAGCATATCAGGCTGTGAAAGAGTGATGCATTGCAGTAAAAAGCCAAGTATTGCAAGTTAATTGCTGTTCTATTAGGTAGAAGTGGTGGTTTCAGCTTAAGAGTGTGGAGATATGTTTGGCTAATGAAAAGAGCACTCAGAGTGATAACTGTTTGATGTAGTGAAGCTGCTGCCTGAAAATACTCACCTCAGTGGTCAGAACTGAAGGCCCTCGGAATGGAGTGGTGAGGAGGGGCTAGTCCAGCGTGTAGAAGCACTTATGGGATGAGCCCAAGAGGCTGTGGTACCCACCAAGCCCCCATTGTTGTGCTACTAAGGATAAAGAAATAAAGAGCTGCCAAGATTCAGCAGCAAGTTTGTCTGACCTGACCTGCTCTTTTTGTCCAGAACAAGTAGGATGAGAGAGCAGAAACCACATGAAAGCGCTTGGTTAGAGAGTAGCTGGTAGATGAAGGCATGATCCAGCAGATTCTTTTTCATCGTGTGGTGCTGGTGCACTGCCAGCCCACGCAGCCGGGCAGCTCCTCTTGCAGGGCCACAGTGAGGGCAGGGAATCAAAGCAGGTGGTTTTCTTAACCACTTTCCTTCTGTCCTGCTCATCTTGCTGCTGTATTTTGGGCAGGCGTGGAGCCTCACTTTTTGGGACGTGCTTCCAGTCATTAGCACCTCCTGGCCAGCTCTCCCCAGTTTATACACTGGTCATGATGTTTTATTGCATGGAATATCCCTTTGGCCCATTTGTGTCAGCTCTTCTGGCTCTGCTCCCTCCCGGCTTGCGTGTCTCCTCACTGGTAGCGCTTGAGACACTGAAAAGTCCTTGACTTGGAGTAAGCACTGTGCAGCAACAACTAAAACATCAGTGTGTTATCAGCATTATTCTCACGCTAAATCCAAAGCACAGCACAGTAAAAAGCTACTAAGGAAGAAAATTAGCTCTATCCCAGCTCAAGCTCATTCTTCGTTTCCTTCCACATCCACACCCTGCAGCTTCTTACTTCCTCTACCATGGCAGGGCGGGGGTGCAGCTGAAACCAGAGTGGAGGGAGGGCATTCAGCTTTCTCTGTCTGCTGTGAAGATCTCTGTTTGGAAATGGGACGCATTTTGACTCATCATGCAAGAGCAGTTTCCTTGCCTGTACCCCTCTTCAGTGATGCTCTCAACAGCTCCCATGGATTTCTGTGCCCCAGTTGGAGCACTGCAGCACCACAAGGCTATTTTTGTGACATTAGAAACATTTACTGAATTTTGTAATGAAGATTGGATTTGTTTACTTCAGTCTTCCTCTGTCGAGAGCTGCTTGTTTTTGAAATATGCCCTGTTATTTGAAGCAGTAGATGTATTTGTGGCTTATTTTACGATGATGTCTAAAGGCCAGATCTGAACAGGGGTCCTGCTGCTGCACAAGACTTGGGGTAAGGTGTCTCCATCCCCAGGAAAGCCCAGGTAGTTTTTCTCTCTCTTATAGGGGTGGAGCATAACACAGAGCATTTGGAAGAGTTAGAAATTAAATTCAATGTCTGAAGATTCAGTACGGTCCTTTAAGTACAAATCCATTCTTTATAGTTTCTAGATACCAGGATGTTCCCTCCGGTTATGTCCCTGACCTGTGTCACTGGTTTGTCTTTTGTCTAGCCAGACCTGTGAAATCTGAATAAAAAATTGGCAAAACAACAAAATTTATTTTGGAAGTCAGTGCAAAGAGGAAAGAAAACTTAGTGACCATTCCTTATATATATAAAAAAAACCCAAACCACTGAAACCATAAGAATCGAGAGTTACCCAGAAAAAAAAATTTGGACTTTGATAACCTTTTTCATCTATATTAGGATATAGTCATTGGAACTCATCCATTTTAAATCTTATTGTACGGTACTGGTGTTTGGTCAGGACTGCTGTATTTTACATTGGTTATAGGTAAAGATTCAGCTTGCAGTTCTAAAATCAGTTTATCTTCACAATATGTAAGGATGAAGGAATTGGATTTAATTGGATTTGAATTCAAAAGTGTTTGATGCTGCTTCTATTTTGGGATTTTGCGAGGGTCGTATCTTAGCCTTTAAAGAGGTTTTCAGTTATTTGTTTTATTTTTTGCTTTTTTTATCAGGTTAGATACTTCTTTCAGTGATCAGCAGAATCTGTATTCATCCAGTGGATAGTTTGAAGAACATACTTCTCTAGTTCCATACATCATTTTAATCTTCACTGCTTTAGTGGGTCATGCAAATTCTGTTATAGGAGAGTACTTCTGTAGTTCTAGACATGGGTGCAAAGTCAAGTGCCCTTTCAGGGGTAAGAATTCTGGACTGTAAGGGATAAATCAAAGAGTAACAGGCTCTTGTTAGTATATAGTGCATGAGTAAAATTCTTATAATTGATAAACTAAGTTGTTGATACTTCAGTGTGAAGTATGATACATTGCAGCCACGGGTACTGAGCTTACTGGGAAGACCGTGAGGACCATCTGCAGTTATAACCACTGGGATTTCTGAGCTCACATAAATTACTCTCACCCTACTGAAATCAATGGAGAACTTGTAGACTTTATAAATCAAAGATTCACCATCTCTGATATAAACATTTTTATTGAGTTGGAACATCATGGGAGCCTCAGTTGTAGGTTGCATTCATCTTTTACCTCCTAGGAGATGTTTCTTTAGTACCAATTATGCTACTTTAATCCCAATTAAATTCACTTTTTGATAAATTTAAAGCTAATACATCTTTTGTTGCACTTTTTAATGAAAACATACAAGCATTTGTCACCTATTGTTCAGAAGACAGTAAGGATAATCATTAGGTGCAGAATAAGTAGTGCAGGAATCTAATGCACTGGTTTAGGATATGCAAAAAATAGTATGCCTGCTAGGCTAATGCCTCTGTACAGCAGCAGGAGCAGGCAGGGCACAGCTCTGAAATCCTGCTTGGAACTGATACGAAAGACATCTGTACTTTGAAGGACATTACAACTTAAAGTTGAATCTGGTTTAAGAGAAAACATAAAAGCTGCGAAGCCTTGCTTCAGAGATGGCATCAAACCGTTTTGGCACCTCATCAATTGTTTCTTTGATTCTTATAAAAAACACTGAAGCATTTTCAGGTGAGTATTTTGGGATTAGCATTTGTACAAGACTCTCCTGCTGTATTAAAAGCGCCTGCAATGCGTTTTTTGGGGAGGTGTGATTCGCAGCTAATGATCACGAAGCACCACCTCACGTTAATATTCTTCCAGTACTTTTGCTCACAACCACTGGGTTGTTAGATGGAAGCCCACATTTCCTGGCTCCTTTAATCCAAGGGTTATGTCATCGTAAATTGCCTGCGGCAGAACTTGGCGTTCTCCTGAATTTCACTGTCTAATGGCACCAATCAGGTGCCTCCTGGACCTCATCAGTTATACATGACTGCTCTCAAATCTGGCCTCCTCATTCCGCAGGGGACTGAGTTTGGGACCCTAATGAGTGAGAAGCTGGGAGGAAATGTGGTTCTTCTAGACAATAAATTAGGTTCAGAAAAGAAGCATTTATCTGCTGAAAATGTTTATTATTTGGGGACTCTGGATCAGACTTTGCACAGCGGCAGTGTAAGTGAATTGACTGGCATCAGATAAAATGATGCCCTCAAATCGAACTGCTGAGCAATAGGCTATAGGCATATCTTTGAAAATACAATGAAGTCTGCTGCCGTTCTCTGATGCACCTTAAGCAGGGAAGGATATGCCCGTGATGAGCTGCAATTTGTTTTGGAATAATTCACTCTTCAGTAGAAATAAATTATTGTAAAACCTTGATCCAGAATAATTTTATTATTTATGTGATGTGCCACTTCAATAAAAATGTAACATAAATGTACTGAGGTTGTTTTTTCTCACGCTCTCAGAAGGAACTAAATCTCTACCATTTTTCTTAACATTTATAAGCAAACCTCATAATAATAATGATTCATAATAATGAATCAGCTTATCCAGAGTTATCCCTAGTGTATTTATATGACGCTTTGTGCTGCTTAATTTATTTTTTAACACCAGCTTCTTCTGTTTTCTAGTTATCTTTTTCTTGCATTCATATGAAACTGTTCTCAATAGTTAGGGAAGGATGCTGTGACTGGTACTTATGATTCTTACATGGATAGCAGTCTTGTTGCCCTATTCCTTTTTCCTCTCTTTTCCTTTTATCAGTTGGATGCTTTCCACACACTATAATCACAAGCACTTTTAGGTCAGCAACTGCTGTGTTTTATTTTTAAACTGTACTTGTTAGCAGTTGGACATTAACACCAAACCTGATTTTGGGTTCCAAATGCTGCCATAGTGGGAATCTTAAATGATAATAAAATGCTTTGCTTCTCTCTCATTTAAAGTTCCACCTAATCTGACTGAGCAATCAGCAGTTACTAGGCAGATCTAAATGAAATATTATTACTCTATAAAGCTGGTTAAATTTGAATGACCTTTTATTTGAGGTGCATAAGCATTTTTCCAGCATTTGAGCTGCTAAGCAAAGTAAATGCTGTAAAAGAAACATTCATTGCTTGCTTGTAAAAATAAAATACAATATTGGTAAGTTAGCTGGAAGCTTGCAGATATCCTAAAAAGATGACAATGTAAGATAAGCAGTAGAGCAGAGCCAAAATTACTCTGGAGGTCTTTCTGAATAGCTGTCAGTTTTATGTTCTCCTGGCACAATAATGGGCACTCCCAGGAGGTGGGAGTCTCATGGGATAATTATTCTTCTGAGGTTTAGACTGGTTTTCCTGTGTCTTTTCCACAGATTGGTAAGACTGCCTTGTAATTATTCCTGCCCTCTTTCACTAGATTTTTCTAATGTAGAAATTAATAGTATTAATTTTGTATACATGCACTGTACTTAGGTTACCTAGCCTATTAATGAATTTCAAGCCATATTGAATGCTATCAGATGGCAATAGTAAGTGGTCTGGTTAGCTTTTATCTTGCAAATTGGATTTAAGTCTCACTGCCCTTGCCTCTTGAGATGTGTTTCTTTTTAATATTCAGGTCTATTTTCTGCTGTCATAAGCAGGCATATTTACTCTCTAAGACTGATTTACCTTTAACTATCCTTGAAAATAACAAGAATGAGAAATAAAAGTTTAAAATAAATGTATATTTTATAGCTGTTGAATATTTTTATAGTTCCTGGTGTACAAAGCTGACACAAAGCTCTCTATCTCTCTCTGAGCATCAAATAATATTGACAAAATGAAGCAAAAACCTGGCAAAACCTCAGTTTCATTTGGGGTGGCTTGTAGGGCAGCACACTGTCTCAGTCATTAGTTACAAACCTTTGATGTTGCCAATAAAGCCACAGACAACTAGCAACCTCAGCCTCTGGATTCTCAAGGAAATCTGTATTTTTGGAGGTTTTGCTACTAGGATGACCTAACAAGCTCTGCCAGGCTTTCCTGTATGATAAAACAAACATATAGGGAAAACAGGAAAACCTTTTTTTAAAAAAGTGTTACACGTGGATTAGTGTCTTTACAAGCTGAAATACCCATCTCAGCTGTGGTGATGTTGGACACGAGTGGATCAGATCATCTTTTTACCCAGCTTTCCCATCGCCCAGGATGAGAACAGAACTGCAGAGTGGTGTTTGCTACTCAGACTTGTAGTTCTTGCTCAGCACCAACCCTTCCCCTTAGCTTGAAAAAAATTGCATCATTTTGCTTTGGAGATTTGCCAGATCTTTCCAAAGGAAAGGCTTGAATTTGTTTTGTTCTCCCCTCTCTGCACTCCAGAGCAACATTAGTTCATTTTGAGTCTCTGAACATGTAGACACACGTTTGTCTTTTGGGAGTAACAAAATACTTGAACATGAAACTTGCTTAGTTCTGTGAAGATCCGTATGTTATCAGAAGAAAAAAGATCTCCTCGGTTTCATTCCTAGGAAGCAATTCATGGAAAATATCTTTTTTGTGTCAATAGCTACTGATCTTCCAAAGTACTGGTACCTCTGTATGAGCGCTGACAGCTTGGGCACAGGGATGGAACAGCTCCTGTAATTCCACCTTGTGTTTAGCCAGGTTTCATCGTCAAGGCTGTGGTTATGTTACGGTATTGAAAGAATTCTGACTCATTTGCTGTTTAAGGGAAAAACTGTGCTGGATCATGTAGATCAGCTGCTGATTTTGGCCCACAGAAAAAGAATGAGGATATCTGATGTCTAAGCTGTACCTACCATTCGGAATATAAATCACAGTAGAAAGTGTACTTGCTTAATGGTATTATATCGAATATTGTTTATTATTTATCTGCTGGAAGCTTACAGCAAATACATTTGCAGAACTTCTGATGACTATTGCTTCTTTTCCAGGTGCCACTGCCATGAAATGTATTAAATATTATTGTGCCAAAACCATAACCTTATTCATAATTAAGTGTCCCTATACAAAGTGTTTCAGTAGGATGAGTTGGAGAGTTTGTTCAAAATTGTGGCACTTGGGTATATCTTTAAAAATAACAGAAAAGAAGAGGGTATTTTTTTCTTACTCACTGATTTTATGACCAAAGGTATGATGGATGTGCTTTTAAGAACTAGCTTGACTGTCTTCTGAGTCTTTCTGAAAGATAAGTGGCATAAGAAGCACATGGGTTTTTTTGTTATTTTTGCAAGGGTGAAGAACAATTCCAGAAAAGTTACTGAGAAAAATTGTCCTTTCTCCTTCCTTTGTAATTTATTTATGAAAAAAATAACCAGCCTATCTCTCATTACACAGAAGGAAAATCCATTTTAAAATGGGAATTACTGTTACTGCGGGATATAATATACTTATGACATGGAAAGAAACTTCATGTACTCCAAGACACTTGGATACAGTATTCTTGTGTTATATGCACTTTAAAATTGGCGGAGTAGGAAAATGGGATATTAGCGAGGCTGCAGTTGCGTTTTCCTTTATACCCTGTGGGTGGCTGAGCTCTGTCCTCTCCCTCAGTGCCACTGGAGGCACTCACAGCTCTCTTATGGGCACCAGTTGGAATTGTTTTAATTTGATGACAAACACGTTAGAGAGGCACAGGGTTGGCCTCATATGACATGCCATTAGCCAATGTTTCTCTAGGGAAAATGCTGTCAGCATTGCAATTTGCAAAGAAAAATTGTCACCTATGCCCAAGCATCAGGATGTTTTGCACAGCCCTGTTGGTTGGGTTGGTAAAACTTGTGTAAGACCTAAGTGTTTTTTAAATTTTATGGTGTTTCATACGAGGTATTTTGTAAATATATGATACTGTAAGAACTCATTATCAACTGTAAAAGTGCCAGGCTGTAGTAAAAAGCTCTTGGAAGAATTACAGACTTTCACAAGGCAATTAAAATTCCTCCCAAGTAAGGAAACAATACATAAACCATATTCTTCTGAGGGGAACTAGTTCATCATAGTTTTCTAGCGATTTTAAATACTGGTAGTAATTCTTTCATGGTTAAGATTGGCAGGAGGAAAGTGTAGTTACACAGACCTTTCTGAGCCATTAGACTCTTGTCAGCATAAACGTATTATGGAACTGAATTTTAAGAAGAGAAATATTTCTCTAGTGTTTAGATCCAAAGGAGTAAGTGCAGCAACACTGGGGGAGCAGTGCAATGGTAGGTGATGATACAACAGAACAGACCTGTGAAGTGTTTGCCCATTTAAAGCACGCCTTAAAGAGAGGGTGGGTGCCTCAGTAATAGCTGACATTAATCCAAACTACTTTTTAGAAGAGATAAATTGAAGATTCGGAGACCAACTTCACATGAAGTAATAATTCAATTGGCCTTGAATGTAGTTGACACACTTAGATGGAACTGTGCACCAAAGAATGCAATTAAAAGTGTCCTGTTTTTGTAACAGGTGAAGTAGGCAGCTACAGGGTTGCTCCTTATCCTAAGAGCCCTGATTATTCAGAGTTTTATCCTAGCGCTTGGGAATGATAAATATGCTTTGCAGGTGGGTGGTGTTTTTCCTGCTTTTCACGTTTTAATGTATAAAAGCAAATACTGCAGCAATACTACAGGACCTGTAAAGGAAGCCAAAGTCAAGTCTGATTATTTGCTCAACTTTTATTCTTCTGCGGGTCATTATGCAGGCTCTGAATGACGGGATAGTTCTCATCTCTGATGTCTGAGGGTTGAATTTGAAGGTCCCCAGGACATGAGTAGCTCCTCGGCCGAGTACAACACATTCTGTGATTTTTTTAAGTGACCAGTCTAAGTTCTCTGATTCACGTGGCTGGCTTTTCACTTCATTCTGACTCTGCAGTTTCAGTCTTTAAAACACTTGCGTTTCTTATATATCACTTATATATCCAGAGAGGGGCAAGTGTGGGGCTCGGTGAGGAAGGTGGAGATCTGAAAAGCTTAGGAACAGCCTCCACACTCAACTGCAGGACTAGGACCACTTCATATCCTTGAACCATCGAAACACTTGTACCCTTGCTTAGCGACGTGAGAAAATGACACATGTCAAAAAACCCAAAGTTACCAAAAGCAATGATTTGGACTTTGCTAAAGGTTAATAAGTTTTCAGGGCACGTGCTGGTTGCTTTGAGAAGCCACATAAACAGGTATCATGTCAATGTATAAGTGCATTTCTGGAACGGGGAATGTGCTGACAATACTCCTACATAAATGCTCTAATCGAAATACTTCACGGTGACCATTTTAATGGCATTTTTTGGCATTATTGTTGTTATTTCAATCATATGTTTTTTCCTATGATGCCTGGACTGCTTTGCTGAGTCCAAGGATCATTGGCTGGAGGGTTGTGGGGGGCCTTTTTTTAGGATGCAGTAAGTAAATGACTGGAAATACATTGCCATATCCTGCACAGTGATAAAATTACTGCAGCAGAACTATTCTCAGATATGCCAGCTGATTATCTAGTTTTGATTTTTAGCCAGAAACCAACAGGTCATTAGTTAGAAGCTGAAGTATATGTGTGTAAGATAGGAGGTCTGTTAATGTGATGTGATTTAACTTATGTTATGTGTTTATTCCTACCAAAAATTGTCCAGTCTCTCAGCCAGGCAGAGCCCTGATTGTCCCATTTTAGTCTCCTGATACCTCTGATTTATAGGTTAAAAATGTGAAAAAAACATTACATTGGCCTCAGTGTTTAAACGGAGAATGGTAGAACTCATTGGGGTGTAATTTTTAGTGACCAGATTAAATTTAATCCTAAACAGATTTTTTGACGATGGAAGGATGGAGGTATTTTGTGATTTTTTTTTTAATTGTCTGTCCTTCTAGTTTCTAGACACAAACCTTTAATGACTTGCATAAAGAAATTCTTCATTGTTGCTCTGTGAAAAAAAACCATTTCAGAGCACTTAACTCATGGAGGTTCTTAAATGCCATCCAAGGGCAAAGAGATTCAGGGTGATACAGCATTATAAAGGACCTAACTGTCCAAATTTAGGTAGTGTGAATACCCCTCTGCACTCCTAAATCTTGCACATTTTCCAGAAAATATTTAAAGCATTGGGAATATTTTTGTCAGCTTACTTAGAACCCTGTCAGGTTCTTGGGTTTGCAGTCTGGAAGAGTCTGTTTTATTCTATTTCTTGGGCTCTAAGACAGAGTAGTCTCCTAAAGACAGTTCTAAAACTAGAACTGTACAAATACCCTTCCCTTTTACATTTCTCCTATTACTATTGAGAACCCTGGTTATTCCTTCTCTCAATTTCCAAATTTAAAATTATATTTTCAACGCTTTTAATTATTTTTAAATTTGTGTGGAATAGAAAAGCAGATTTTTAAATTAAATGGGGTATTGCTCCACTCTGATGGTCATAGCTGGCCGAACACCACTCACCAACTGCAGAATATGGCTCTTCATGCTTTTGTTCTACAAGTTTAGCTGTGCTTTCAAAAAATTCCAATCTCCTGTGATCTGTTGGAGTAGGTCCCTAATAATTCACTTGCTTCACAGTTGTATTTTATTTAATACTTGATAACTCTTCTAAATTAATAAATTTACCTATTTGCGTGGTCTTTCCTCTGCATTTTAGTAAAACAGACACGTGCATTAAACAAAGCTAACCGTGGACAGACCACCTCTCTATTAGTGGAAAGACACTGTTTTGAAATCTGAAGCAAAAGCAGGAGAGAGCACAATTTGGAATGACCCTGGTTTGTGGAAGGGGCTGAACGAGCTACCTTTACAGCAGTGGCTTCTAATAGCAAGTTTGTGGTAGGCAAAAGGAAAAGATACAAAATAGCTGTCAATTTATATGGTGGGTATTAAAAGCTTACTGTTTCAGGCTAATTGCTGTGCAAGAGAGAACTCCACCCCTTTTGTGAGAATTTTTTGACATTTAAATTACACGCCATCGCAGATTTTTATTTTTTTTTCAAGAGAGAACAGCGCAGTGGGAAGCTCCCATCATCTGAATTAATACACCAATTATAAACTGTGTTGCAAGTAAACAATTTGATCATTTCTGTGCCTTACGCTGAAAACTGAAGTGCCTCGTTAAGACAAGAACTGAAGTCTCATTCCTTGTTTTAGCTGTCTGTGTACTGACGATGAGAAAGGTGATCCATAAAGCTGACAACTGCTCTCTCCTCCACGGGCAGCTGTATGTTCTAAAGGAAACATTAAACAGAGTTTTTTGACACGCTGAAATGTTTCAACAGCTACATCTCTAATTATTAACTGCAACAGACTTAATTTTGCTCTTCAAAGGAGCAGTGACTTTTCAGGAGGTAAAGAGTGGGACTCATTTGGGAGTATGATTATTTGCAGCTTAAAAAATAAGAATGTTCTTTCTCAAAGTATAGTCAAGTGTGCCTGCAAGGACAGTTACTGTGTGTATTAGAAGTAATCATAATGCCCAAAGTATATGCCAAATGACTGCAATCAAACATAGAAAAAAGTGCCAATTGAAAACAGTTTGCAAAATTACTGCAGTGTGGCATAGTTGTGTAAGTGTATGTATTAATTGGTGAGAGGGCAAAATAAATGAAAGTAGCCCTTCACCAACCACAAGATTAGCTATTAGGGGATCAGATAAGGTGAAAATGAGCTTCTATAATTGATTTTTTTTTTAAGCACAGAGTGGAAATTAAATAATGCAGTGATGTTTTACAGGCAGAGAAAGAACTGGCCCTACCAAAGAAGCCCCTTATTACTCTTTCACTTTAGTCTGCATCCCCTGGTATATGCCAAGGACTACCCAGCTAAAGAGAAGCTTGGCAGAAAAGAACCTGGGGGTCCTGACAGGAACCAAGTAGAATATGAGCCAGGAAGGTATCCTTCCCTTGAAGAAAGCTGATTGGATCCAGGGCTGCATTAGGAAGATTATTACCAGCAGGTTGAAGGAGAAGTGATTACTTCCCTCTGCTCAGCCTTGGTGAGGCCACACCTGGAGTGCTCTGCCCAATGCTGGGTGTCTCAGTATGGGAGAGATATGGACGTGCTGGAGAGATTCCTACAAAGAGCCACAAAAGCAGTGCAGGACCGGAGGATCTGTCCTATGAGGAAAGACTGAGAGAGCTGGGGCTGCTCAGCCTGGAGCAGAGAAGGCTCAGAGAAATCTTATTAAAGTTTACGATATATCAGGAATATCAGGAAACACCTTTTCACTGTGAGGGTGATGAACACTGGCACAGGTTGCCCAGGGAGTCTGTGGGGTCTCTGTTCTTAAAGATACTCAGAAACTGTCTGGACATGGTTGTAGGTGACTGTGCTTGAGAAGGGAGTTGGACCACATGACCTCCACAGGTACCCTCCGACCTCAGACACCCTGTGATTCTTTGATGGCCATCTGCATTATAGTCAATAATATAATCTTGTCTGTATGATGAAAAATATTTTAAAAAAAGGCATAAATAGTGCAAACACTGTATCTTTCACAGAGCCTTTTACTCCACAGTTTCATGTTCTTGTTCTATATATAATTACATATATAAAAATAAGAAATATGTATTTAACAATATATGCTAACAATGTTGTGGAAACAAAGCAATAAATATGAAAGTGTACATGGTAAACCTGTAAAAAAACTCTTTAAAGGAAATATACAAAGGGCATTGAAATACTAATAACTATTAGTCTTGGTCCTAAAATAACAATAGAAGGTTAAAAAATTAGTAACTAGACTTGTTTATCCGGTGAATCATTTATCTCCACACTGCCAGTAAGCCAGTGGCTTCCAAATTGGCTCTTCCTCACACACAAGTGTCTTTCCGTGCACATGCAGGCCATGGTTTTAAAATTAGTTGTTATTGGAAAGGAAGTCCAAAATTCAGACAATGGTGGCAGAAAATCTAGGCTGAGAAAGTTCTTCCAAGGTGAACTGCAAAATACTTCTTTATAATCCTTTAGTAAGGACAAAGGCAAAAAAAGAAAATCTTTACTCCTTTCTCATAGTGAGCTTAAAGAAATTAGCAAATGATGACAGTTCCCCTTTGGTAACTGTCCTGCTACTGGTCTGCATAATTCTTTACTGTCATAGGTTTTATTAATACTTTTTAGCATATCTGGAACTGGGCAGAGCATATAACTACAGTATGGATATTAGTTACTGCTCTCCTTAGGATGAGAAATGCCAGTCAGAAATACTTGATTCATATGACGTAATTTGTGGTCTTTCCTGTAAAAGAGTTTCCTCTTTCCAGTGCAATTACCAGTCTTGGTAGTCGGAAGAATCAGTTTGAACTTAGTCAGTTTCTTATTAGACCTTATTTAGTTAAGTGAGTCCCAATGCTGATAGCACAGAACCATGCATTTCGGCATTACATCATCATCTGCAGAAAGTACGAGTAGTAAAAAGCAATTCACTCATTCCAGTGTCTTTCACAACTGCATCTAGAAAGGTGTCGCTTTGGTACAGAGCCAGGCTCAGTGAAGAACAAGGGCTGAAGTCCATGGATAACTTTTCTTACTGTATAATTACTGTAAGCCCATTTCCCAGAAATTGCTTAAGAATGGCTCTGAGTAATGTATTAACCCTTTACTGTCCATTATTGGCAGTAATACTGTATTCTGTCTTCATGCTTCTTTGGAAAAAAAATCTTACGCAGTTCTACTTTTTATCTGTCTGCTTAAAGCTTTGCCAACTTTTCAGTACTCCCTTTACTGCAGTCTTTCTACACTTACTCAGCCTGAAGTGCTCTGTCAGCTTTAGGACAGTATTTTATTCCTAAGATCCTTTTCATCCTCTCTGCTCTGTGAAGAGTAAAGCAAATAAAGTGAAGAACTAACCTGTTTTTTCCTTGCTCTCACTTTCCAATTCCACAGTATCATTTTTGGTTTGACAATTTTCTCTCATTATCCTTTTGTATCAATTATGCATTATGAGAAATCTTCTGGTAGATGTAACATCCCTCAAGAGTCAGCATTCAGCATTCCTTTTGCCTTTCTGTTTAACATACAACTAACTTCTAGTGCTTTTTTAGGTCTAACAAATACTAACTTTCTCAACTGGTATATTTCGAAGTTCTAATTAACATTATTGTAATATTATTTGTGCAAGTCTCTCATGCTTTTTTGCCAGTTCTAGTCTTTCCAGTGAGTACTCATGTTTTCTGGTTTTGCCAAGGTCATTTAAGACACAGTTTTGATAAGACTCAATTTAAAAAAATACCTAACCTGGACATTCTATGATTCCTTTACAGTGAGTCTCTCTTTTACACTGAGAGTCAGAAAGGTGGGGGCACATTTTGTTGAGTTTTTCAGAACTGATACTCATCCTGTCATCTGAGTTTCCTCTGTGACAACTGCTTTCAACCTTACCTGGTGCGGTTTCTGAATCTAGACAAGAAGTCACTATTGAGAATATGAACCTTTCAAGAAAACAGATCCTGCCTTGTCACCTGAGAGTGCCTCAGTGAACTCTTTTTCCAGTGCTGCCAGTCACAGTTCTGATAGACATTATGATCAAAGTTCATATTAGGAATATAATTGATTGAGAGATCAATGTAGGACATTTGCCATTCGTGCCAAGTCTGATTGATTGATTGGTTGATTGATTGACTGACTTTTGCTAAGTGGCTCAAAACTGAGGTCTGTTGTCCTTGCTGAGACCACTACCATGGAACTGAAAGCAGAAGCTGTGTGAGTTGAGATGTCATACTGAGCTGACCACCCAAACTAGTACTGACAACTTCTGTGAACCAGAACTGCTAGATTAAGTCTAGTGGTGGAGAGTGGAGCACGATTTAATGAGTAGCACTTCCATGTAATAAAGAGAACTAATAAAAAATGGCAGAACAGAATTTTCAAAAAGGGCAAATAGTAGTAATCAAATCTACTCAGGCAGGATTTGCCTCATTTGGCCCCGACTTAAGAAGGGTTGAAGTTCAGTCTAATCTTGCCAACCAGGATGTGAGTCCTAAGACGTTATCATGCCAGGGTAAAAGTGTCTGAACAGGCCCAGCAGCCTCTTTCTACAAAGGGAGCAAGAGGTTTCTATGTGGGCTCCATTAAACATCTCCCAGTTCCTTAACATGACCCTTGCCTCCAGGTTGTATTTAAACTAATTGGTTTTTATTTCCCTACAAACGGATGCCACCAAATGCATGATAGCTTGACAATAAACTCTATTACTACTATCACCTCTATGGCATTGTGTTCCCTGTGATTTAGGGACGTGAGTTCAGCTGAAGGGATCGCAGAGGGTGTTGCAGTACCTCATAAGGGTGAATGTGGAGCTGGTGACACGTGGTTTTCCTCCAAGTGTACTGTCCTTAAGAATTATTTCAGCTGCTGAGGAACGGTGCTGCCCACTCTTTCCTAGGCTGACAGATTCATAACCGTGACGAATCAAATGTAATCACCCGGAGTTTTGTTTTATGACTTACCCCCTGGTTGATGGCTCTCCACCTCGGCTGCAGTGTTTCCTCACCGTCAGGCTCCCTCCAGCTAATGAAGCACTTTACGGACACTTGTAGATCAGCTTTCACTGCTGAATTTGCTGTGTGCTTTCTAATTAATTTGGAAGACTAAAGCAACAACTGATACTTGTTGGTTTTTCATTGTCTCTCCCTCTACTGTTTCCTTATCTGAAGTCACGAGTATAGATAATAAGATACTTGCATTATCTCAATGTTTTTTCTATTGGAAAAATACGGTTAGTGAAGAAGGCAATTCAGAAATTCTCTTGCAGTAGTGCAGCATTATGACAAAGGAATTTAATACACAATATTACGGTGTTCTGGTAAACTATATGTGAAGCAACAGATGTATAGGAAAAAAGGAGTGATATATTACTATTATAATGTGAGAAGAGAAAAATTTAGTCAGCTCTTGTATGAATAAATTTCACTGGTCTCATGAATAGCTTCGTACAATTCAAAATAAGTCTTCTGCATAATGAACTTGCAAGCTAATTATTCTTGGATTGCCACAGCATGATATAACTGTCAGTCTGGGAGTGTCTTGAATTTTGCCAAATTTGTGAGGTGGATGCAGTTGAAACTGACACTGAATGAGTTTCCCAATCAATATATCTACAAATTATTGGAGGGTATTATTCCGGGGAGTAACTGTGATCATTACTAGATTTATGCTCTTTTAAAACAATGGAGTTAAAAGTGGCAGATGGTAGTTAATGATTAACATTCCTTGTAAACAGACTTTTGCAGGGCTATATTTAAAGTGGTTGTGTGTATGTAAATAGACAAGGAGCATGAGCTATGCAACTGTAATTGAATTATATTAGCATAGCTTAAGTAGAAGTTTAGTAAATAACAAACACCTTAATGAACTTGCACGGTATTGGGATGTTAATGACATACCCTTGGTAAATGACTCTTCAAAGTGTTTGGCAACATGACAGGTCAGAGCCAAACTAGTACCCGGAGCCCCACCCTCTGTGGCTGGTGTATGGTAACTTGCCTGATTCCTGCCATCAAGCTTGGCCTCTGCTGGCATTTCTGGAGGTCGCAGCAAATGGCTTTCTTGCAGAGAGCTGGAAACCTCCCTGTGGAGTGGGACCGTACGCTCCAGCTGAAAACTACCCTGTGGAGTGGGCATTAACAGAAGATACCAACTGTTCATACCCCTTCAGTCAGTGAGGTTAATAATTGTCTGCTCCTAATTGCAGGCTTTGCAGTCTTTCCTTTTTTAATGTTCGTCTTACTATTTCTGTTGATGCCGTTTCTGGAAAATACTCCAGAAAGTGTAATTGAATCTCATTGAAACTACCAGATCTGTGCATCAGAGTGCAGCCTGAGCTGTGCATCTTTGTAGCCCAGACGTGTGTTACTCATTGATATTCATTCTCAAATGTTACGAGTGGGGTTAGAAGCTTGATTGAAAACTGATAATGATCTGTCTGTTTATCATGCCAAATAAAGTAAATAAATTAGTTACCAGTCTAGTTAATTATTTTAAAAATACTGGTGAGTCAGGAAACTATATGCAAATTAGTAAAAAATTAATTTCTTTTACATTTGAATAGGTTGGAAAAGCACATTGGATTCACAAGTGGTGGAAATTTATATTCTTCTCTCATATAGGAAACTGTACTGTAAATAGGCCAGCATCTCTCTGGGGAAAGAAATGTGAATTTTGCTGACAAGTAGAGGTCTCTCGGCAGAAAAATGCATGCTGACACTTTGACTCAGTGGCCAATTGACTGATTTCTTTCCTCCTTTTTGTTTCTATTTTAGATGCTGAAGAATACCAGCCTCCAATATGGAAATCATACTGTGAGTATACACCAAATTTGAATAATCTTAGTAATTACCAAGGTGTTAGTCACTGTTAGGTCTTTTCCTTGTCTTTGTTTAAACGAAAGACATAAATGTACTAGGTGCTTTAGAAATTACTGTATGGGACAGCAGCAAAACCTGAACTTTTTTGGATTTCTGTGGGGCAAGGGTGGAAGGATTATGTATGCCAGACTCCTTGGGTTGCCTGACAAGTGTGCAAATCCCCGGTTTTGTGGTTTCTCTGCTGAGATTTTCAGGAAGGATTTCAGAGGTGGAGATTAATGCTGCATGTGTTTACTAAAGGTCAGGCTTGAGTATACTTGTCTTTTTATATGGGTCACCAAATCACTTTAAGATAATAATATTTTTGATCCTTAGCAACAGAAGCTGATTTTTGAAGTGGTGGTTTAGAAGTTGGAGACAGCACTATCATTTCTTTGAACCTTCCTGTCTGCCTTTAGAAAAATCATTTACATAGAGTGCAATGCAGAAGTGCATTTTTTATGCTCTTTTGCTTTGTTCCAAATGTATTTTCTCGTAGAGTAGCACAGATCTAAAACAAAATATTGGATTTTAAATCCCTTGTTAAAGATGGCCTCTAAATTTGATCTTTTTATTTTAAATCTTTACTGGAACATTAATAAAAGTGTAGCTTTGGGTATAGAGGGCTGTTTTATTTTTTTTGTTATCTGATACAGAACTATCCCAAGTTGTCTCTTTTATTGTGGCAACTTCAAATTCAGTACAGTGCCATTATCCAAATGGAACTACAAAAAGACAAGGATCACAGTAGTTGCGTGCATGTACATGTATAATTTTAAAGACTGGAATAAACTTGCTAACTTCACTTATATGCACATTAAACTACCTTGCTGACTTCAAAGATCACCTCTGTGTTACCTGAGAATGACATTCTCCCCCAGAATGGACTGGGGGGTTTTTCAACCAAAATTTGAATATGCCATTAAATTACAAAAATTGCTTCTCAGAACACTGTTTTCTAAAGACTCCATTGTTGTTGTCATGTTTTGAATGTATAAGAGAAACCTCCTAAAAAGTCAGCAGGAGTGTATCTATTTGACTTAGACCATTTCAGGATACTTTGGTGAGTTCTTGGAAAGAAGCAGACAGTCGAGTGGTTCTTTTTAAGGAGAAACCTGGCTTACTCAAAATCAATGACAAAGCTCCCATTGGCTCTGACAAGACCAGCATTTGAAATGACAGATGTTTCCTTTTTAGCAGGACATTTTAACTAAAAAATCAAGAAATAAGCATATATCTTTGCTTACTTACTCTCAGATACCCTAATGGTGCAGCAGAGAGATCACTGCACTCAGTGAAAAAGTTTGGTTACTTTTACCTGATAGTTTACACATAGTCCAAGGATACATTTTCTAAAATTTGAAAACAAACAAACAAAAAATTGAACGAATTCATAGTCTATGAATATATAATTTCCTATTCTTCTATATGTAGGATGCTAGAAAAAGTTACACAGCTCCAAAGTGCAGAAAATAGTTTAAGGTTACACAGATTTATTGCTGAGACTGCTTAGCCACGGGTGCACGTTTTTCTTTGCAATATTAGGTAATGGATGCTTCTTTACTCAGCTAGAAAAATTCTAATCTGGTGAATTAATTATAGAGGTTATGTCCAGCAGTAGTGTTAGTCTATGATTCAATGTACTGTCCTGTCTCATCACAGTTTTAGTGTATGTGTTTCACACTTAGCATTTTGTGTTTACTGCCTTTTTGACAATTATTTTTGGTCAATTTTAGCTAGTAACTTTTAAAGTTTGCTAACATACTAGTAAGATACTTTGCATACAGTTTTTAAGTGCTGAATAAATTTAGGTGCACTATGTTGCCTTTTATTGACATCATGATTAAGGCTTCAATCTTCTAGCATCTTAACAAAGGCAGATTTTCCTGTTTATGCAGACAAAGTAATCAAATAAACAGTATTGCACATGTCTGTGGACAAATGCTGATCAAAGTGGAACAGTTTTCAGAATTCAAGCCTTACTCTTTTGACATAATGTACACGTTTGTTTCAGCTGTATTTGGAAAAGATGAACCCTTCCAATGCAGAAGATCCTCACTTGCTGATGAATAATTGTCAGAATTTCACATAGATTTCACAGGTTACAAAATTTTTCAGACTTTTTCTGATAGCCCTGGGACACAGAGAATAAAAGAAATGGCAAGCATTATCCCATAATACCAGGAAGGGACTTGGGAAAAAGATCTGGGAAGTTTCTAGCAGCCAGCAGGCTCTAGACAGTGGATTTGATTGCATTTATACCTGAGTAGCAGATCAACAAATAAATATCAGATAACAGATTTCTTTTTGTAGTCTGCTGTGTGTTAGGAGTATTACACTAAATGGCATTTTGCCTTTTTACCATCACCGAGGTAGTAAAGAAAGGAAGATAAGAATCACAGAATGTGGGTTGGAAGGGCTTCCGGGATGAGTTGATCCAGCTTCCCACTCAAAGCACGACTGTTGTCAGCTCTGGAGCAGAACAGCCATGACTTTACATAACTGAGTCCTGAAAACCATCAGGGCTGGAGCCTCTGCCACCTTCGTGGGTAACCCACTCCAGTGCTGCACTGTCCTCTCAGAGCAGAACCAATGGTCTTACCTGCTTCGTGGGATGAGTAGGCGATTTGTTTGACTGTTGAAACAGGCTGGTCATTGCTGGTTTCCAGCTCCAGCACATACGTGCTTGAATTTTGAAGAGATGTAAAATCTCTCTTTTTCTCCTTTTACCGTTGCTGAGATTGGCATGTGCTAAGTCAGTCATGTGTCAATGCCACTTCAATGTCTCTTTGCATTATTTAAGATCAGTATGCTGGTGTGAAGCAGTGTGGCACAGCACAGAGCATCAGCTGATGCCATGCTTCACCTCCTGACGAAGTTTCCTTGCCTTTGCCCTTCATCAAATAATAAGCACAGTGTCCGAGACTCATTTTTGCTAGAAATTAAGTCTTTGTTTCAGCCAAGCACTTAGGTTCCTAATTAAGCATGTGAGCAATCCTGCAGAAATAGGACAGCTCATATTGTTCAAGCTCAGCACATGGATAAATGCCTGGCTGAGATGAGGCCGAGGAGGTAGAACTAAGGAACTCTGCGAAACATTTTCAGACAGAAGGCAGTATGTTTCCTTGCTGCTTTATAAAAATGATGATAGGAATTTTTCCTCTCCGCTGGAGCATCACTGAACACTCGTCATAGGTGAGTTACAGGAGAAAGCTTGAGGTCCTGACACACTGCAGAATGAGAACAAAAATATGAAGAAATTGCTGGTAGACCTTCTTTCATGGCAGAAAAGGAGTAAGTGTTGTTTTTTATGTGCCATCCCTTTGTTTCTTAGACAGATCGGACTTTGGAATTATAGTTCCTCCTAAAACATATTGTAGAATTTTCCTTATTCATCCCCTGAGACAACTCATGCTGTAGCAGGAACAAAAGAGAGCAGGATATATTCAAACCAGCTACTTTACATCTCAAAGAAATGTTCCTGTAGAAATTCAATGATAAATTAGAGTTTTGTTAACACTGTAAGTTCGGACGTGATTATGATACTATGAATGCTGGCAAACTATCTGAAGGATGAAACTGAAAAAGATGTTCAAGGGTCAGTTAAAAGCTACTGCATTCTTCTGTTGCAGTGCTGCATTTTTGTCTAATATTTAGTGTGTATTATTACTGTATATTTCATTTGCATCTGATGCTGAACAAAAAGCCAGTCCCAGTCTGATGCTGTTCTCTAGAGCAGTAATAATACATTTTCTTTTTGCATGAAATTGACTTTTTGTAAGATTAATTTTCTCAGGGCTAAAATAATAATACATCATTATGTTCCGGTGTCATCTTTTTTATGATCGCAGTGAGTTTGTGTGTAACCTGCCTGTCAGTTCTAAATGCTGGAATAGACTGGGTCAGATGTCAATCACTTAGCACTGCATTAAATAAGCGTGTTTTCTCTATTATTTCAGTTAACCATAATCTTATACACTGGGTTCTGGTTTAAGATTTTCTGAGAGGGAGATGGGAAAATGGGGCAGAAAGGCAAGGCTTCTTTGTCATTTGAGCAAGTAAGTGAGGGGCATGTGCCTTGAACCTCTGACCATGCCCTGGTCTGTGCTGGTGTCTCAGCAATGTCAGCAGCCCTGCGAGTGCCCAGCGCTTGGGAAAACGCGTATAATGAAACTGGGCAGAGCTGCAGGATGTTCAGCACTTGGGAAAATGAGGTCACTTAATGAGGTGCCTGTGCTCCTTGGAACTTAGCTGTAGGGCATGTTTTTCTCAAGTCACCTTAGCCATATTATTGCACTTGCATTCAAAGCCCATTAGCAGGCTTTCACATAGCAATCATTTGAAGCAGAAATAGGAGAGAACCTTTCTAAGAGGGAACACAGCTTTTGGTGGGGTCACGCTGGCTTTGGTGCTCAATACCTGAGTCTGTGAGATACTGCCTTTCCTTGTTTTCCACTTAACTGAACTTTCACTGTTGTTTGACCTTCTCCACCCTTGCCTTGCTGTGTGTCTTTTCTGGGCACTCTTGGTGGCTGTCTGTCTGTCTGTCTCTCTTCTCTGTTGTTGGGCTCCCACTGAACTGCCTGGTGTCCCTTACCACAATGCCACTGGTGGTTCTCAGTTCTTGCTCCGTTCCCAATCTGTCTTCTCTCCCTCCATCTACTGGTTCCGTATCTCTCTCCTGTTGATCCACAGGTTTATCTTTCTGTCAGTTTAACGTCTATCAATTTAAAGCTAACAGGGCCAAATCTAAATTCTTTATCTTTCACAGAAAACCACTTCCTGTTCATGACATTTTTGGTGATTACCACCATTCACAATCTCAGTCGTGCTTGGGCCATTTTCTCATCCTGCACATTTAGCATATCATTTATTATTATTTATTTGCATAGTAATAATCTTACCACATCTTCTTCTGATGTATTTCTAAACTCGATATATTTCTCAGTTCATATTATTGTGCAGATTAATTACCCATGTCTCTCTGAGAATGACAGCAACCTTTTCCAACCTATTCAAAATACAGTTGTTATGATGATTTGTCTTCCTTGCATTCATCATGAATCCCTGCACTGATTCATCCCACTACATCCAATCAGCATCCAGATTTTTGTGTTTGCTTTCCAGTCTTTCATGTATCTGCCCTTTCCTGTTAATCATTCCTTCCTTTGTTTTGTGAATTGCTGAGCCTCCTCCTCACCATTGCTTCTCCAGTGTTATCAGCCTCAGAGATCCTTTTGCTTATTTTAGACAACTCTTTGGTTTTGGTTTTGGGTAGGTTTTTTTTTTCTTATAAATGCAGCACATCATAAGATGGGCTTCCTATGTGTTCTTTGGACCAACTTGTTTTTTATCACTGTTATCAAATTGTCTTAGAAACAGCTCCACTAGCTTAATTTTCTGTGTAAGTTAATATTTAACAGATTAGATTATTGAAAATAGGATTTTTATGAAGCACGATTTTTCAGGTAAAATTCAAATTAATTAATTGGAGGAATAGATAATTTATTTTAAATGAGAAGCAATCATATTCTTGCAATGTTTTGAATCCTTAGAATTCCTTCTCTGTGCTGAAAGTGTATGGGGGAAGAAAAAAGTTACTATTTACCTCTTGGATATGTTTAATATTAAGCATCACTAACTTGCTGCATCAGTGGTTATGCTGATTCAGACATTCAGAAATTAACTCCAAAATTGGGCTCCAGAATAATCAGAGTTTTAAATAGTGATTTTTGAATAAAATGTTCATGCTTTCTTTGACAGTTCATTTGGACACACAAGTCATTTAATCACAAGAGTAGAATTAAGTCTTTGAATCTTAGTCACCTAATTGCAAGAGGTAAGAAAGACCAGAAGTTATCATGAATCGTGTGCAAAAGTAGTGGAAGAGCTGACAGTGCTGAATGATGCAGGGTATATCCAAAACCTGAGTACAAATGCAGAGCTATATTGCATTTAAATGGACAGGGAATATGAGAAATCATGAACTCTCTTTCTGTGCCCCTCCAAGGAGCCAGGGGTGAAGGTTGAGTTGGGAAAAGAAGAGGTTATGGCTTTTTCCCTTTGACATGAGCAGAAAGCAGAAGCCCTCAAAGCTTTCACATCCCCTGTGTGACAAACTTGGGTGCAAGCTGAAGGAAGTCTCCACTTCCCAGATTCCATCACTTTTCGCTTCATTTAAAGAGAAGGTGCAGAAGGTGGGGAAAGGTGCCGAGGGCTAACACCTACCTTTTCCATTCACTTTCTGCAACAGGCCGCCTGTGTTTATCAAACCTACAGGCATTTCTATTCCTCCTGTAATCTACCACTTTTCAGCACATCATTCTGAGCTTCGCTAACACCGTGAAGAAACCTGTCCTAGAAACTCAGTCTTTAAAAAAATTCATAGGCACGACGTGATCTTTCCAGATACGAGAAGGTCAGCGTACAGAAGGCCTTTCTCAAGGGAGGGAATCCAAACCTCTGGGACTTCTACTGCAGTTACAGAGAGACAGTCTGTCTGTGCTGGAATTGATTACTGTCATTGTATGTCAGCTTCTTCTCACGACTCCAGAGTGGGAGGGAGGGAGAGGATCTCATTAAATACATGCAGGGAAGAGGCTGGGGGCCAGGCAGCAACTACCCCTAAGCCTCAGGTCTCTGTGCTCCAGCCCTCAGAAGATTTGCAAAATTGATCGAGGGCCATTTGAATAGGGCATAATGGCTCTGAAAGGAATGTTTGCTTGCTCTTCAGTAACTGCCGGCAAATCTTGAAATAAATTATGTCATCGCGATGAAACCCTTTCAAAGGTACTGAACTTTTTGTTGGCCTGTCCAAAAGCCACCGGTGTTGCTGGTTAGTAATCTGTTCTTGGGTTGTTACAACATGGTACATGCAAATGTGGGATTTTATCCTGAGATACACCTAACAGGTATTTCTGGCCGGTCTTCCCTGGTATAAAAATGTAAAAGACAATCCGAAAGGAGTTAATATCCTAGAAGTTAAAGCGTTGATCACTTCAGTTAGTTTGTAGGCCAACAACCGATTTTCATATAAATGACTCAGACGCACTGAAATACCTCATTTTGCTGTCATTTTCTTTACATTTGCATTTTTCTCTGCAGCCTCTGGCTAAAAAGACTCATCTGAATAAAAGTTTGTGTATGTTGCCACCTTCTAAGGATCTGTATGTTTTTGTGTTTGACAGTGTATCAGTTGCAACAAGAGGCACCACGTCCCAAGAGAATCATCTGTCCTCGGGAGGTCAGTTCTTTTGCTCTGCCTTGTTGTATCTGATGAATTGTCAGCAGCATATGATTACCCAAAAATCTTTTGTATAGTCTGGGGGTAGTATTCGGTTTAATTTTTCTATGCCATTATTGTATATAATCATTGTTCTTAAGGTTGATGAATTAAAGCAGATTGATATTTGCTAATTAGCCATGGCAGCCTCATTCTACTCACTAGACAAATGCTTATTAACTATGTTAACTAATTGCTAACTTATTGCTTAGTGTGTTTCTCTGTATACTCCCTGAAGTTTTGTTTCCTTGTCAAAATGAAGGTGTGTTTTTCTTCCTGCATCTACACCATAACCTCTGTGTGATATGTTTCAGCATGACACACTCAGCTTCAGTTTGCTGAATGCTTCCTGCCAAGTGTTATGTTGAAGTTAAAATACTGAAGTGATAGCCAGAGAGCTCTGTTCTGTCACAGCAACTTTAAAGATTATAGGATAATTAGAAATCTGCAGGGCTCCAGGTATGGCTGAGTCATCTTGTCCCCCTGATTTCTTTTTCTATATTTCTCCATACCTACATACTTTAATATGTCTGTTCCTGAACCTGCATGATAATGCATAATTGTAATGGAACACGTATGTAAATGTCTCTGCTCAATCAATAGGGCTGTGATAGCTTTATCTTCTGTAATCTCAGGGATTAATTTTGGGCAAATAGACATGTAGTACTTGTAACAGAAATATTAAATGTGTGAAGTGATTGCACAAGGTATAAAAGATGATGTGCAAAAAGACAGAGACTGCGGCTCATTGGCATTATATATATATATATATATATATATATATATACACATATATAGCTCTACTCCCAAACAGCATCCTGAGCTCTGTCCTGCTTCCCACACTGTGTACCCATGAAAGAAGAGTCCTAACATCTGTCAGTATTAAGATACTGTCTCAAAACACTTCTGTGTGGCGCAGGAGGTTTTGTATCAAGGCATAGGTACTTGCCTGTGTTTGTGAGGAGAATCCACTGCAAAGCCAGGAATTAGGGATAGTCCCATCTACGAGTTTCAGGGCAGGGAGAGCAGGGTCCTGGCCTCAGACTGGGAGTCTTCAAGCCCTGTCAGTCTGGGATGGTCCCAAAGCATATACACAGGATGCTAAGAAGGGCAAGCAAAACACCAGAGTGGGTGAACTATCATGTCATCCTTTCTCCCTGTCAAAGACAAGGGCTGAGGAGAAGGAACATGTACTGGTGCTCTGGGACTTCAGTGCACATGTGCTGAAGGGTTTTATCAAGACCTTCCTCTCTGAAATACTCATTCAAACCAAAAGACAGTTAGATCTCCGTGGCTGGTATTCTTTAAAGGAGAGGACATTAAGGTTTTTACTAAATGAACATCATATAACAGGTATCAGACTAGTTGTGGTATAGTTGAAAATAGCTAAGGTAAACGATTTGTTTACTTCCAGCATAGCTTTAGAGTTTTTCTCTTTGTGTGAGGTAATAGTTTATGTAATATTTTATTTATCTATTTCATGTTGGAACTACTTTGAGAAAGAACTTGTCTTTAGAAAATCCAATTAACAAGCACTGAATGCTTAGGAAACCACGTCTGCAATTTGAACTCATCTTTTTGGGGCTGCAAATTAATCTAAGTTTAATCCAAAATTTATTACACTAACTCAAATTTAAGCATTTTCTAGTTTGCCTCCATGAGTCAAAATTTGAATCAAGGTACAATAGTCTTCTAAAGTGAAGTAGCAAATTGTATTCTTGTTCTAGAAACAAGATTATCTACGCAAATGGAGTAAATGTGCAGCTGTGAACTCTTTACCAGTGTGCTGCATTGACCTTATTTCCTTGAACTCAAGAATATGTTATGTACAACTGAAGTCATCCTTGTGCCTGATGTTGAAAAACTATATACATATCTAGTGCCTATTCAGGTCACTTCCAAAGATTTGTGGAAAGAAGCAAAGATCATATTAATTAAATTGGTACATCATTGGCAAAGCAGTACATAACAAAATAAGTAAAAAATGTCTGTTTCACATGATCTGAGTTTGGTTCTGACTAATGACCCGTTTTTAGCAGCTCACTTCATAGACTGCAGAGTTCTATTTTGAGTTGTTTTGACCTTTTTTTTTCAGTTTAGTCAAACAGCTGCAAATACAGACTTTATTTAGGGGTAAGTATATAAAGCAGTGTGAATCCCCACAAATGTGATCTTTGATTCCTGTTACTTGGATTTTGAGTCTTTGTGTAGCTCAGCTGTATGTGCTCACTGACTGATTGCTAGAAACACAGATTCTCTGACCTGAGAGCCAAAAACACACTACAGCACTGCTGATGTGCTTTACTTTTGGGTATAGTTAGGGAAGTGGGGCAGATGGGATGTCCTGATACTTAGAGTGCTCAGTGTGGTTCAAGTTATCCATTTGTGATAAAGGAGAAGTACACAGTGGTTTTACAGAGCATCACAGATTATTTTAGAGAGAAAATTCAGCACTATGTTCCTATGGCACCTAATAGCTTTTTCTTAGCACACAGTCTGTAAGGCGGTTGTTTTGGGGTTTGTTTTCTTGATTCTAGTTTGACTTCAGCGTAATCTGATGATTGTATAGGCTTGCTTCACTGAAGATGATGTCTTATTGATCCTGAATTTGTCAGTTACATGGAAAGATCTTGAAATCTAATTTTGTGCCGTGTGTGAAAACATATCAAATGGAAATACGGTAGTTATTTAATATGCAGCGTGATGCTCATCCAACATCTGGAGAGCAGGTGTCAGCAGGATGTGTGACTGATGAGAAAGATTTATCTCTTCACATGCATATCATAGGAACTGGACCTTGGTGAGGGTGTTTTCTTGTGTAACTTAGTATTCAAACTGCTTTAGACAGATCTAAAATTTGTGAGTAATTTTAAATCCTTCATGCTTATGGAACGATGTCTCTCATTTGTAATTGCTAAATTCAACACTGTTTGCAGGGAAATTGAAGCATCTGCTGCAAACAAAATCTGTAACACCAACAGATAAACAAGGGTTGGAGGTTTTTTTCTCTCACCACTTGGCATTTTCATCATTCCTCCATCTCTTCCATTGTCATCTTGCACATCCTCTGCGTTCATTTGCTCTTCCATTCCCTCTCTATTGCTCCATAGTCACAGGGGTTTTAGCCTCAGATCTCTGCAGTTCTATCATCTACTTTGTGTGGATTTCTTGATTAAGTATACTGTGGAGACAGAAATCACCTCTCCTGATATGCAAACCCCTAGACTAAAAGCTGGGACTGTAAATAAAACATGAACATTTATATCTTTCTGTCTTTGAGCTTTGCTATCGTGATTTCCCTTTTCTTTTTTTTGCTTGCATAAGTATCTTGTCAGCAAAAGCAGGTCATTCCTGCAATGGGAATCATACTGAATGAGCTGTTTGGGCTTCAGGTATCTAATATCTTTTAATTAATCACCACTGGCAGCAGACTAGTGTGAAAACCCTACCTTCCCAATAACATTGGATTTCTGCCAATATCCTCATTTGTAACCATATTCCCTCCAGCAGTGTTTTAATGATTTATCTTTTAAGTTGAAAAAGTTCAGTTTAAAAGCTCTACTCAGGTGGAAGAGTAGCTTTTAAATATTGAGCAAGTGTGATGATAGGCACCAAAGAATCAGATTTGTGTTGTGAGGAAGTCATATTATAAAGCGTCTTTTAGGGTTTATTCTACAGAAATCCTGATGAAAAAATTACATTCTCAGAAAATGACGCAAGCTTTCAACTTCCTTGTTTCATTCAAAAGGAAAATTTAAAAAAATTCATAATTTTAAGAACTATTTCAGAAGTAGATTATTCAAGGTTAAAATATCTTTTAAAGAAATGGAGGCTTTGACAAAGTAAAAGAATTAAGGAAAGATGGTGGCATCACTTTGGACTATTTTTGGTTAAACTATAAGCACATTATAGATTTTCCTCTAAGAGGGAATGAGTCTTACCCATGAGTTTTGGGATTATTTGTGTAGAAATATTCATACATGTGAATGCTATTCCCATTCTGTTCCAAGAAAGCCTTAATTGCTGACAGCAATTTTTGAGGCTGGTGAATTTGTGTGCATTAGACCTTCCACATTCCTAACAGTGTCTTGGCCAAGCCAGTGTCAGCAACACTGAGACACTCGTCTAAATTTCCCTAGTGTAGACAAAGCCTTAGAGCCCTAACTTATATTATTATGTAGAAAAATGTCAGTTAATTGCCTTCCTCATCATTCTGAATTCCAAATAGGTTGTGTCAGAAGCGGTAGAAATTATTATCTCTGCCTTTAAAACATAAAAATCATGGTTCCTTGACTGAAAGCAAATATGATTACAAAAGGGAGACTTTACTCTGAAAAAAAATCCCTTTTTCTTTTTGCCTAAGTGATTGTAAGAGACTAAAGTAAGGATGGTATATTAGACTGTACTGCTGAGAGTTTTTCGCTCTAACCATCCAGAGGGACTGGAACTGTTTTGACCCCCTGGGTACCTATTACCTGGATTTATCAAAACAAGTGTATAGATGGTGGCATTTCATAGAGCATAACTGTTGAAATGCTCACTAGCAGGTTTATAATGCTATTGCCATCTCATATATTATTAGCTGCAAATAGGCAGGGTTGTTGCACAGCTCCAAAACTGAACTGCTGCAAATTACTCTTCACTCAGTTATCCTCAAAGTTTCTTCTGAAGCGTGGGATTCAAGCTCAGGACAATGCAATTAGAAGAGTATCATTTAAGCAGCAGCAATATTAAAAACGCTGGTTACTTTTGACATTCTTTCAGATACAGTAATATTTTATATTTGTACATAAGAGAAAGCTTGTGATTAGGTAATCTGGAGGAAGGTTGTTAGAATTTAGCCTTAGTGAAATGTTTGCATAGTATATCTGACTGCATAATAAGTATTTAATCATTGCAGTAAGTCTTCCCCGAATTCCCTTATTCTGTTCCCTTACTGACCTTTACAAGCTGAATATTTCCTCTTTCCCTCTGCCCTCATCTTTCTAAGAACAATGTCTATTCGGTAGTAAAGTACCAGAGAGCTGTAACAGGGCATGGAAATTGGCTATAAAATTGGTGGTAAATAATGGGAGTAAATGGGAATTTTCATGGCACTTGTTCAAATTGCTCTACTGCAAAAAGTCAGACACTGCCATGAGGTGTCTCTTACTGTCAATCCTGAGAGCTTATCTGAGATAATTCAGAATATTATATTATCTTTCCCTTAGAAAGAAACCTCAGAACACACACAGTGACACCCTGAGACCCCATTAGCCAGCAATTAAGTGAAAATGAGCAGAATTGTGCTGAAAACTGTTTTCATTAATGAAAATGTTTGCACATATAAGACTTAATGGAGCCTATATTTTCAAATTCTTATAATATTGCTGATGCTTTAATTGTGTTTTTATAATCCTCTTTGTGATAGAAACAAAAGGAAACAAGGGAGGACACAGCAGTAGTCTGTGGGTTGCAAATGAAGCTGAAGAGCAATTTTGAATAGACATTGACAAAAAGAGGACAATTCTTCAGCTGAAATCCATAGCAAAAGTAGAAAGCCTGGCTGCACTCTTGGTGGCTCAGAGCAGTTGAAAGCCAGGGAGGGTGTTTGGCTAAAGTGGTGCAGAGGACCCGTGGAATGAATGTCAAAAAGTATTGTATGCAGCATCCCTCTAAAGTCGCTACATGCAGGTTTTCCTGTATAAATTTAAAATTTTTATTTTACACCCAATGTCATTTTTCTGTAGTATCTCCATAGTGAATTTTGTCCTGCAAAATGCCTGCAGTTTGTAGCAGTGGAGGAAAGAAAGAAGGGAGGCTGGAATATTGCTTGCCCAGAATTTCCATATATTTATCACGTCAGAGAAATTTGCTGGTGTTTTTTCCCAAGGCACTTTAGTGACTAACAGGAAATCTCATCTCTCCTAGAGTCCGTGAGTCTTTCAGTCTCACTCTGCAGCAATAGTAAGAAGGTGGAGCACTCAGACGAAGCCACATCATTCTCATTTTAACAGCCCATTGACTACTGAACGGAGGAGAAAGCTTTCTAATTATTCTGCAGATGTGATAGTAAATATTTCATTTAAGTAGTTACAGCTAAACAAAACTGGAAGAGCTTTGTCTGTTTCACTTGACTTTCCTCAGGTTTGATTTACTAATGTTCTAGGTTATGATTTGCAATTGAGATGAGTGTTCATCTTCATCAGAGGAAGACGGTATGAACCAGTCAGTGCGCTTATGGATCACTGTGAAATGGGAAAGTTACAGCCATCGTTTTGGAAGACACGATGGCAAACTCTGAGTTTTTTGGTACAGTTTGATGAGCACAAACTGTAGGTAGCTGTCTTTATGGACTGATGAATTTGCTAATTATCCCTCTGGCTTTGCTTGAAATAATTGCAAAGTTTCACCCTCACTTCCATCTCTCCTTGGAAGTGTGTGTGTCTGTGTTTGTGATTTTGCTATTCCCCTAGTTTTATATTTCCTTTTGTTCTTGTTACATATCACTCTCTTCATCTAGTTCTTTTTATTTAGACATCGTGTTGAATGTAAGCAGTTTTCAAACCAAAATAAATGAAAACCTTTTTTATATCTCCACTTAGATAAAGCTTATCAATAAGCCTATGTGTAGGTAAAATGCTATGTGCTACATTTTCCCATTCAGGCCAGTATTCCTTGTGTCCGGTTAAATATGTAGAAGGGGGTCTCTGTGCCTCTCCTCCCTGACTGGTGCTTCCTGTCTGGTATCTTTTTTCAAGTGTTAAGATGAGGGACTGTTGTGGTTTAAGCCCAGCTATCAGCCAAGTGCCATGCAGCCACTCTGTCAGTCCCCCACCAGCAGGATCGGGGGGAGAATTGGGAGAGAATTGGAGTGGCAAAAGGTAGAAAACTGGTGGGCTGAGATAAAGACAGTTTCCTAGGGAAAGCAAAAGCCACACACATAAGTGAAGCAAAACAAGGACTTTGTTCACTGCTTTCCATGTGCAGGCAGGTGTTCATCCATCTCCAGGAGAGCAGGGCCCCATCACGTGTAATGGTTACTTGGGAAGGCGAACGGCATCACTCCAAATGTGCCTCCCTTCCTCCTTCTTCCCCCTCTACTTCATATACTCAGCATGATGTCATATGGTATAGAATATCCCCGTGGTCAGTTTGGGTCACCTGTCCCAGCTGTGTCTCCTCCCAGCCTCCCATGCACTGTGATCTCCCTCGCCAGCACAGCAGTACAGAAAGCAAAAAAGGCCTTGGCTCTATGTAAGTTCTGCTCAGCAATAACAAAAACATTTCTATATTATCAGCCCTGTGTTTAACGCAAATCCAAAGCATAACTTCATGCTAGCCACTGTGAAGAGAATTAACTTTACACCAGCCAGAAACAGCACAGAAACACAGACTATTGAGTACTTGATGAATTTGTGTTTCCTAATGTGAAGAAATATAGAAACCTTACACATCTCCCTATTGTCCTTCCTCTACTTCCTGTACATGCATGTACATAGCTATACACACAGAATGATCAAATCAGCCAGTCACACACCTTTTTGGAACTGTGAACTGTTGTGGTGTGTGCCATGGGAATGTTTTAGTGCTTCTCACTTGTTACAGAAGAATTCAGAGCATTAATGTGGCTTACTGTATTCCTGTGCTGCTGGGGAGATTTTGCCTCCTATTTAAATGACTCAGCACATCATTCTTGGAAAAAAAAAGGAGCACAGTTTAAATGCTATATTCAAATTTTTCATCTTGCATTCAGGGTAACATAGATACTCCTTTTACATTTAGTGATGCCCTTACAGTGTGAATGGAAGCTGCATAACAATATAGATGACTCCTGCTTTTGCTGCTGAAATTGTTTGAACCTGACCCTGTCTCCTCTGACTATTTAGCAGCGGCCTTCTTGATTAAGATTTATTTCAGTTTATTTTAGCTCATGTTCAGAAGCCTATTATTTTCCTTACTAGGTAAGAAAATACTTGGATTTTCTTCTCTTGTTCAATCTTGCTCTTTTCTGTTAGTGGTGAATATCTACAGAAATATATTTTGGTTTTGTAGCAAGAGCAGATGTCCATATTGGGGGAAATTTTTGTTGCCTTCTGGTGTTTGTGGTGTTTTGTCTGGTATATTGATTATTGGCTGCTGGACACTTCGCTCAAGGTCATAGAAACAAACCAGAGTTAAAAATACCCTCATAAAGGATGGCTTAAAGCAGCCAGTTTGAAAGTTTGGTACAAGCAAATAAGCACATTAAATTCTTTTATAATTATTTGTGTTTAAAAATGGTAGAAATGACCTTGACTGGGTGGAAGTCAGCCTGCAGTAAGTGCCACAGTAACAATCAGAGCTTCCTGCGCTTCTCTGCAATGCATTCTTTTCCTTCTGCAAAGGGGTCATTATGCATTTTACCCTTTCCATAGGTTACAACATGTCACCAGAGCAAAGATGTTTTGCAGCTTTGAACAGCAGTTAATAAAAGTGTTCTTTGTGTTCTTCACTTGTGTCTTACATTCTTTTACATTCTTCCTAGTGGTGAAGAACACCCCTACCTTCTCCCCGGCACTGCACATTTTTCCACAGAGTATTTTGTTAGCAGATACCAAACACAGTTTGGTGTTTTGTTATGCTGATGGATTTAAACTGAGTTTTGTTATTTAGTTAAGTGGTGATAAGTTTATCACCCGAGAGTTTGGCTTTCTCTTCCAGAACAGTTCGCTCAGTCCACTGCCTTCTTTGTGCTGCCTTCTCTCCCGAGAGCCTCACAGAGGTGGGCAGAGTATTATTGTGGTTTTATAGGTGATTTATACACCTATTCAAGCCTGCTCACTGCTAATCCTTATCTCCTGAGAGCAGTCCAGCTAGAAGTGAGGAATAGGCTGGACTGTGGTATCTTGGGGCCAGAAGAAACTCAAGAGGTCATCTCTGTGTCAAGAAGAGTTGTTTGCATATCCACTTCTTAAGGCCTTGAAGAAAGGCTTCACGGAGATTTCTTGACTGCCTCTGCTTATTTATTTAGTTATTTTCAACATTTTTCTAAGTTCTGTCTTCTTTTTTGCAGTTCCAGTCTATTTCTTCTTGTCATGTCTAGTAGGCACATAGAGAACAAATTTATTTTCCCTGGAAAGCAGCCTTTTTCATACCTGTCTGATACAGCCCCTCTCTATCTTTTCTTCAGGCCAATCTCTTTTCATGTCTTGTCACTGTCACTAAATCCCTGCTCAGTCCAGTTATTTGCTTCAGTCTTTCTTGAGACATGGTGCCCAAACCCACAGTCAGTATTCCACCTAGAGGCTTTCTGAGGGGACCTTGCAAAAAGAGGATTAGTCTAAGGTGTCTTGTGGACTTGCACTCTTGGTTTTATATCTCAGTATGACATTCTGGTTTGGGCAGTTTTTGCTGCAGACAGTATCAGTGATTCAAGTTCATTTATTGATCTGTAACGATGCCAGGATACTTTTCTGCAGAGACCTGTCTAGTCATTGCCCCTCTGGTATTTGGAATGATTTTGACATCTTGCTCCCAGCTACTTTCTTGGAGGCACTATAATCCCTCGCTGTCACGTGGCTTAAGGTTCATCCCTCAAGTGGCCATAACTCTGGCATCTCCATGGCTCTGTGGCTGAATGACAAAAGGAGATGCACACTTCCAAAACTACTGATGTCACCTTTCTCTCTGGCCAGCCTCTGAAACATGGGCAGAGCAGGTGGAATATGTTCTGGACACTTGGGCATTGCTAGTTTCTTTCTAAGGAATGTCTTCACTGCTGCCTCATCACACAAAGTACAGGAACACACTCATGAAGTTACGTGTGCTGGATAGGCTTGTCATGTGAAGCGTGTCATGCTGAATGCCACTGACTGAAAGTCTTAAGGGAGAACACCATCTTTTCCTTATGTATGCACATAGCAAGTGCCTATAATTGGCCTGTCCTTGGCTGGGGACTAGAGATGTTGCGTTGTTGCTATTCCTTCTAACAAAACTAGCAACAGACTTTATGATGTGACGCATTTTGCAAAACCCAGAGTTGTTTCTCTTTGAAAATACTGGTGCCAGAGAGTCTGATAAGGTAATAGAAAGAAAGTGGTAAAAAAGGTGGATAAATGTTTCCCATCCGAAAGAATATCCTCCCAGTTTAAATTGCTTAAGAGTCATGGATGTGAAATAATTTGTCCAGTTTGGAGGGAATGTTAGACATGCTGAGAGATCTAAGTAGATCTTTTTTAAGACAAATTTGGAGGCAAAAAAATGTTTTACAGGAGTAATGAAGTACAGCATAGCTTTTCTTCATTCCATTTAATGGGGGCTTATAACTTCCCTTAATCTTTTTTGGTTGTTGACTGTGAGTGTAAATTTTGCAGTGGCCTTATGATGTCTGTCAAAAGTTGAACAATACAGACAATAAACTCCTTTTCTCTGTAGTCTGTTTTTACTGGGCTTGTCTTGAAAGCTTCTCGTCCAACTCCTCTATTTCTCTTTATGTCAAACTGAGCTGAAAAACATATTTATATCCAGTCAACCAGAGTTACTGAAAAATAATTAGGATTGTTCCAAACAGAAAATATATCAGATTAAACTTCCTTTGGGAAAATGCCTCACTGCCTGCTCTGAGTAAACACATCACCATTATTAACTCGTGGATCTTGTTTCTGTGTTCTTTCTGTGTATTGAAGAACAGAGAGCCAGGTGCAGCTCCCCACCTTATTGTTTCCCTTCTCCTTTTTTATTTTTGTCATGGATGTATTGAGGCAGTGGCTGCAATAGGTCCACAGTACACAATGTTATGCTGTTCTGGCCCTTCTGAATTACAGACAGATTTCTGTCCTGGAGCGATTTCTAAACTTTCATTCCAGCATTTCTAGATTTCAGCTTTGGCCACTGGATAAGGAAATACGTCTCGTGTAATGGAGCTGAAGAGAAATTAAATTTTTCTGAAATGAGGGTTATCCTATTTCTGTGGTGGTACTTCTACACAAAAAGAATTTTTCAGGGTATCTTCAAATCTTCAGTGCAGTGTGGCTTGGATGTCAATGCTGGCAGTGAAAATCTGTCACATTAGGGGACATTCATCTCCTGCCTGCATTATTCCCAGCAGTTTTGTGATGAGTTATCTTGCAGAGTGGTGTAGGATTTTAATACAATAATCCGTACATTAGCAGGAGTATGTCATGCCACGGCTGAACCATCCTGGCCAAAACAGGAGCCATAAGACCCAGCGCATTAAAATTCAATAAATTTCAAAATTAAGTAAACATAATATTTCGAATTAGCTTAGATAGCCAGTTTATTAATAAGACATTTTCTTCTCAGTGTTGACATCAAACCTGAGTACTACTAACTCCACACTTTGAAAAATATGCTGTAACATCACAAAAAATCTTGTAAAACTAGATTAAATGCACAAGTAAGGGGTTTTTACTTTGGAGTGGGGAGAGGCAATCAGGTTTGGCAGGCTGGGAGTCGAGGCTGGAGTATGCAGAGCCTCTCAAACATGAGCTTCCAAAGGCCTTTGTAGAGTGTCAGGAGAGATGTGCTGGGTTTCGTTCCTCTTTGAGCATGCATCAAGATTAGATGTCATTGAATGTTGCTGGCTTTGTAAGATTACTGGATTAGTAGTGATTTAGGTTGTTTTACCATACATCTTATTTCCTGATCAACGTGACTTTAGTTTTAAACAATTCTGGCATTCGCTGCAGTTTCATAATTCATACAACTATGAATTTCAGTAGTGATTTTCAGCATTTTCCCTGTGGTTTCTGGAACAACATCCAGAAATGCCTGCTCTGCAACAACATTTTTGGTTTGAAATTGGCAATAATACCTTTTTGTAAGCCAGAAAATTACCATTTTAGTGGAGAGAGAGAAACCATTTGATTTATCCCCTGTATGGGAGAAGTAAAAGCAAGCTGTGGTGCTCTTTAAGGCAAAATGTATTTTCATTAGTGAAGACCTATAATTTGCCTTATGTAATTTTCCTCATTTTTGTACTTTGTTTTTGTCTGTTAGCATAAGAGTCCTAAATGACTCAAATTGTCTGATCTCTCCCCTTGCTCAGTGTCTAGGAAGATGCATAAAACCAACTGCTCACCTGGGAAAGGTGGCTCTTTTTTCAGGAAGGAAATTGTGAGGGCTATATGGGAAGTGATGAAAGTGTTCTTCATAACCATTACCTGTGCCAAAAAGCCCTGAGTGTACGTGTCCTCAGAGTAAGACTGTTTGTTCTGGGCTCCTACCACCAGGAAACACTTTCCTACCCGTGGATTTTCTGTTCTTTCTGGGGCTAAGAATTCTCTTAGATGGATCTGTTTGACTTTGTATGTGCAAACCCATTTATAGAAGGAAAGGGAAAGCTAATCCCAACTGAATTTCAGTCACCTTTGCCTTCTGGAATATATAGAACTTCCCTTGAAGTTTTTACAGAGTCTGCAGTGGGCGCAAAACAGACCTACTTGCTCCTTTGATATTTTTAAGCCACTGCTTCATCAATTGTGCAGGCTTTTGGTTTATTTCCAAGTTCAGTCCAACATTCTGGTTTTGATCTAGAGGCCCTGATGGTATTTTTGATCTTTTATCTTGCCTTAACTTTGTTTCCTTGTGTTTTCCTAATGAGGAAGTTGGTTAGGAGAGAAATTATTATTTCAGGGTAAAGGTTGTGATGAGCACATGGGGGATTTTTAGATCCTGGATGGTCTGACAGATCTGGAGCTTCATTTCAGGAAATACTACAGTATCTTTCATATTCAAAGCCAAATACTGAAGTTGTGGCTATTTTAGACATATGGATGCTAAAAGATATTGGGGCGAAGGTTTCTGTTTTATGGAATAGGGGGAAGAATAGAGCAGTAGATGGGCTTTGTGTGGATTCTCAGAAGAGCAAATCTTTTAGCTCATGAACAGCAGGAAAAGTGGAAATCACATTATCCAGGGTGGTTCAGTCAATTGCTAGTTAAATGATAAAAATTTTACAGATAAATTTGTATTTTTATATAAATGGTGAGAAGAATAAAAAATGTGCCTCCATTTGTTCAAGGAGTTATTTCCAGATTGCTTTCACACTTTATGTATATAGTTACTTATATGGATGTTTATATTTGTGGGGGAACTTGTGCTTAAAGCTAATTTTGGGGATGGGTGTTACTACTGTTAATTCATTTTTCTGAGGTAGATTGAAAGTGTTGAGATTTATTCAGTATATAAATGCAATCAAGGTTAAATCTGTATTTTTAAATAGAAGCAGATTTTGACTACTAAATGAAAGTCATGCTTTACCTTCTACAGCCTAAAGGTTTTATCTGACTTTCTGTGAGAATGAAAGAACAATGTGTTTGTTTCTTGTCACAGATTTCAATGTACTGAGTGGCCTTTGTTTCCATGAAAGAGGAGATGGCATGTGGTGGTCTTAGCTAGCCCAGCTTCTGATACTCGTTTTTTAATTGAGTTCCCAGCTAAATACATGCTTTCAAGGGTTATTAAGGTCTGTAAGGATGACAGGAAGGCTGTGCAGTTCCAAGATAATAAAGTCATATAGTGCTATTGAAGATGAACGTATGAAACACCTCCTTTCAGAGGTAGTGTGTCTTTTTCTTACTATTTTTTTTACTTACAAAAATAGAAAGTTTAAAAAAACGAATTCATGCACTTTGTTCTCTGAGTTCCCATATATGCACATAGAAGCCCAGTACCTGCACTTGGCAATTCCTTTGATTTCGCTCTCTCTTCACGTCTGTGTTTGCTCCTCTCTCTTATTCCTGCTCCTCAGAGCTCAAAAATGTTTGCATCAAGGTGTTATTCCTAGGCAGGAGTTTCAAGGGTATGATACTGCTATTGTTAGTGCCATGCTAGAAAAGAAATGCCGAGCTGGGAAAGAAGCACGGTGAGGACTTGATTGAACTCCCACAGGTCTTCCATTGAAGATTCTCATTATCTTCTACAGACTTTTGTTCCTCTTGCGCTGTGTTGTAGCCTTAGTGACTGCAGGGTAGAAATTCAGCGGCTTCGCTTTAGTGCATGGCGTGTAGATTATTGAATCAAAAATGGGACAGTTATGCATTTGCTATTCACGGGGGGGGGGGG
>VWZF01000805.1:68114-147157 GCA_013396755.1 Sclerurus mexicanus
GGAAAACCTTCATCAGTTTAAAGTTTTTATGAGCGAAATAATGAGGTACCACGAAAACAAGAACAAGAGCTCGTTTCCACTCGGATAAAGTGGAGGGAAATCACCTAAACACATTTGATGCTAAAGGATGAAACAGTCTTGAAACCACGGTTTGCCTCCGCCTGCGTTAGGGCGCATGAAGCAGCAGCTCCGCTGACATGGACTTCTTGAGTGAGAATTGGAGATAATTTGGAGATAATTTGGATAATATTTTGATAATTTGGAGAATATATCGTGTATCTTGGGCGAAGTTCTGTCGTGTTGTTACACGAAAGCACTGATGGGTGCTGTGGGTGGAGAGGGAGCAGCTCTTTATAAAGACACATCTACGTCCATGCGCCTCAGCCCGTCTCCCCCTCCCCCGGGTCATTAATTAGGGTCGCGGTGTGCGCTAATTGCGGTCCCGCAGTGGAAGGCGGGGGAGCGGCGCCCCCTGCCGGCCGCTCCCGGAGAGGCTTTTTGGGGAGCGCGTTCCTAAGAGCTGGTTCGAAGGTCTTTGCAATAACTCTTTCCGGCAGCTTGGAGTGTCCTTGGGGTCCGGCCTGCGAGTCCTTGAGACTTCAAGGGATGTAAGACTTATGTCTAAATCCAGAAACCTTGTTTTTCCCAGGAACGTTAAACTTATCTTCTGTCTGTTGCCATGTATAGGCAAAAAACTATGTGAAAGGCATATAAATGTACGTAATTATATATAGAATATGTACCTAATGTATATATAATACATATAAAGGGTATATAAATGTATACAAATGGTATATAACAAAACCAGTTTATATTATAAATGCTAGATTGGCAAAACTGCGGTAAAATATCCTTAATCTGCTTGGTTAGATTTTATACAGTTAGATGTAGTTCTGTTTTCTCACCACTGGTACAGGTTATTTCTCCCAGAAATCCATCAATAAAACCACCTCTTCTGTTTTCATTTTTCCCTTCTTCTGCGTAGTCATGTTTCGGTCACAGTTTGGAAACTGCAGAACTTCGTCACTTAGATGGGTGCAGTACTTCTCATTAATAATCAAGCATGATTTATTTTTCTGTCGTTTACATAAAATTGAATATGTTTTTAATATTCTCTTTCTTTTAAAATTTAGGTGGAGAACAGGCCAAAGTATTATGGAAGAGAGTAAGTATTTTCCTCTTTCATGGGTTTGTTGGGTGTATCCAAAAGTTGTTGTTCTAAACTAAAAAAGAAAGACACAATGGGGGTCTAATGAAATATTTTATTTCACCTGTCACTTCAACTAGGAGCCAAATCTATTGAGAGCCTAATAACTTAGCTATCTTACAGCCCACTACTGCTCCTCACAATCCATGGATTATGCTGCTGTGTGAGCCTGCGTGTTTATTTTGCTTTTCTCATGAGAGTTTGGGAAAAAAAAATATTGACTGGGGTACTTCTTTCTTCTTTTTTTGGTTGTCACTTATACGTCCAGTGGCCCTGCAATGGCCTGGGGAGGAGAGAAGCAGCTTGTCTCTCTTACTGCCCTTTTGTGTATGTTCCTGTGTTCTCACCACCCTGCACGCCTCTGTGTGTATGTATCCTACTGCATGTGTAAATGCTGCTCTCCCTGCTAAAGTTACGGGTTCCAATTACCCAAAGAACAGGTGTATTTTTGTTGTAAGGAAAATAATGAACCACTGGAGTATAATTCCCTTGTGCTTAGTGGTCTTCTTGCTGATAAATAGCTTGGAAGAGGCTGGGTTGTGCATTGGCATGGAGATTTGGGCAGGTGAAGTTGAAGGGTTATAGCCACTGCAGCAGCCACCCAGACCTGGCATTTGCCCTTTTCTAGAGTCCTCTGCTGAGATCCCAGCCCTTAACTTAGTTCCCGTGTTCTGTTTTTCTTCCATCCCAGACAGACCACATGAGTTTAATGATCCTTTTCTACCATCAGAAACCTCAAGAGCCAGTAGCTTTGCCCCTAATTACTGAAATTTCATTTTTTAAATATTATCTTTTGACAACGAGGAATTCAGATCCAGCCACTAGAGTACAACAGAGCTGAAGACAGTACCTGGCTGAGTAACACAGCACACTTCCTACAGCAGGACTTGTAAAACCATTGCTGCACTCTCTTATCCAGGGACCTGCTTGGGTTTGTGGGGCAGCAGGGCTGGTAGAAACTGTGAGATGTCACCATGGTGCACCTGCCCAAGCAAGATCACATTAGTTATTCAGAAAGAAGACTTCAGAAGCACTGGGGAAGTCCAATACAAGCAATTAACTCAGTGTTCAGTGGTACTTGGAAAGGGAAACAGGGATTTTTAGGTAAAGAAACTGAAAAAAACATATTACGGTATAAATCTGTGATGGGGCTGCATTTTAAATACGGCACAGAGTTCTGGTCCCTCTCTACCCCTTTCTCCTCCATCCTTTTTATAAAGGTTGTAGAATAAATGAAAGATATAGCAAAGGGCAAGAATGGTCAAATAAAGGGATGCAACTAGGGATGCAGCTCCTGCCACAGGATAAAAATGAACAGGTCTTCCTCAGTGGATCTCTAAGAGAGGGACGTGCACAGTGTCCTCCTCAAGTTCATTGCCATGGGCAGCTTCAGAGCCCAAAAGGACCAAGATCTTAAAGGGCTTACAAGTGAGATTCTCAAATTCATGAAAGGTAAGGTCACAACTCATCAGACACAATTGTGGCTAAACCAGTGATGGATGGACAGGGATGTGAAGTGAAAGAAATATGTCACTGTTTCCTATACTCTTTCTGTAAGCATTTCTTGTCAGCTGCTGTCAGAAGCAGACATCTGAGTTCAGAGGAACTTGTACCATGTACAAGCTGTTTTCATGCTCTTATATGAATATACTAAAAATATCCATGAGAAAGCTTGGGTTACCCACTGCTTACCACCTGTGAATAAAGAAATTTCACAGGTGCCCCAAGTATCTTGTCCCAGTGATTTGTTAAATTGATCACAGGAAGAGTTTTTGTCCTAATATCTAACCTACAGCCTGTTTTATAGTACATTTCTTTTGGGGAATAGCTTATGCTCATTATTTGCAACTAGAATTATGAATTGCCCTGAGTTTACTCATAAAGTCGTGCTTAAATTATGTCATTTAGGGGATGCTCATTTCAATTTGGATGGAGCAATAAGTGAGCATGTTCCCCACCTGTACAGACAGAAAAGATTAATCAATTTTCAGTACTTTTATTAAAAAAGTCACACTGGAAAGGTCACCTAAACCTAGCATTTTCAACATAGATTAGTTATGAAAAGACAACATAAAGAGAATGGAACAACAATTGCATTTACATCCAATGTGTTTTTCTTCTCTTACACTTCCTACCCAGAGGCAGCGTTAGGGATGTGCCACTTCATATGTATTGTCAGAAAAGAGAAAATGCTGAAGGCCAGTACATTTCAGTGCCTTTTTTTCAAACAGCAGCAAAAATAGAAACTTTCAAAAGCTCTGAAGAGACCCTCAGAGACTTATCAGCTAGCAAAATATGCGTAGGAGTTAAGACTCAAACTGCTGTCAAGACTGCATTTGTACTTATGGAGAAATCACTGCTATATATTGATTATCATAACGTTAATTGTGCATCCTAGGCCCTCTTTCTTTCCTAAAATAGCAGTGACAGGAGAATCAGAGAAGTATTGCTTTTCTCCAGCACTGAATGAGGAACTCATTAAAATGAAGAAAACAGTATTTTTCTCAAAACCATTCTGTACCTCCCCCCACTTTAATGTATGCAGAATAGAATTTTGAATAATTGTTTCAATGTCTTGTCTCAGTTTCCCTGGCAAATTTGAGGAAGTAATGTTAATATAAAAATGAAACAAACTGCTAATAAGGAATATCTATAATTTTATTTATATTTAAATATGTATGTATATATTTAAATAACTTCATACTTAAATATAATAATTCAATTTTTTAAAAATGCCTTTGTGCCTAGTTTTCAATTCTCTTGTAAGCCCTCTGGAAAGGAAACAAGGAATAGGGGTGTAGACTAGTGTAGAGAAAAGTTGTGAAAGGGGCATTTGCAGAAAATAATCTTTGGGTGCCACTGGTTGTTACACTGACCGAAACTGCATTTACAGTGTAATTTTTGTTCTGTTTCCGTGCTGAGCTCGCCCGGGCTGGATGACAGCGCTGCTGCTTGGACACTCTCCTGATGGCTTGGACCACAACGCTCTAAAGTGCTGGAGTTTTCGAATGGTTTCTGGGGTGGAGGAGGAGGTATTTCTGGTTGGATTGTTGTGTAAGTCGCTGAAATGTCTTCCCTTAGGTTTCATGGAATAATTTCTCGGGAGCAAGCAGATGAAATACTCGCTGGTGTAGAAGGAGCGTATATTCTCAGAGAGAGCCAGCGGCAACCCGGCTGCTACACTCTTGCTCTCAGGTGAGTGCTGTTTTAATAGAGGCTTCTAGTTCAAATGGAAATTTATTTAAAGGAAGGGGTTATATCAGCCTGTTGTAGAAATACATTGTGAAGCATGGGATGCTGCCGCTCAAAGGAGTAAGAGTCTTCTCTTCAACTGAATGAAAAATGAAGTGGGAACCCAAGCTACAAACTCACTGCCCCTCAAGATGTGTTTCCTTGAAAATCTATCCACTCCTGGCTTAGCTGTGTCCTTCAAAACCTGCCCATGCAAGTCTTAAAGACACGGTAGGTTAGTGGCAAGAGGACAAGGCACACAGCTGGGTTTTGACAAATCAAACTCCTTGGCAATGCTTTGCAATTTTTATAGCATTATTACTTCTGTGAGACACACACAGACCAAAAGTCTGCATTTTTACCCTTCTGCTGGTAAATCAGAAGGAAAAATCCTTTAAGGAGTTACCCCAAGTAGCTGTGCTACAGTGCTGAAATCATGCTTAGAATTTGTATTGATGTACAGATGGTAAAGCTGGAAAAGCTGGTGAGTCATGCCAACTAAAAAGTGGTGTAAATTAAAACCAACTTCTGTCAGCTGAAAAAGAACAAACACAATTTTTTAGGGTTTTGGAGAAAGATTTCAAAATAAAGCACAAAAAAAATACTAAAGGATGGGAATTATGGCAAGATGCCTATTGTTTTGACGCAACAACATGATTTCTGAATCCATCTGGATAATTATTTGTAGAATCAAAAACTGAATTTGATTATAAATTGGGAATTCATATGAAAAATGTGGGTGAAAAATAATAGGGTTAAACACTTTGCTTTGAGTGCCTAATGAAGGATGCAGAGACATGCAGTTCTGATGCAATATAAGAACCATTTAACCCACAATAATATCTTTGAATCCTTTAGTCAGTGGTGGGATTTTAACCTCATGTTGGAAACTAAATGTGCTTATGTGCTACTACAGCACTTTGATTTCTAAAACACTTTAAAAAACCCCAATAGTTTACACCTGCTGTGAATAGGACCAGAATTTTCCCACGTAACTTTGAGTATTTAATGGGGCCCTGAATTAGGAGCCTGATCTCCCTTGCTCCCTAACAGAGCATGACTCAGACCCTTAGGATTTGAATTATTCGCTAGAGATGTTCCTCTCTCTTCATTGACTGTAAATATGGCCCTAGCCATTACGCACCTGCTTCCTGCACCTCAAAAATGCTTCAGGATTGAAGAGCCTTTAACACACTTGTGGATCCCAGTATAAGGCCTTGTCAATGTAAACATGCCTTTCCAATCCCTGTGCTGGGTTCTGTAGTATTTAGTTTTAAACCACATACACCTGGGTCGCTTAGCTCGTTGTGGAGACTTGGCCTCAGTTCTGTCATCCAGTGCATGTGATGCAGTCAGGTTTGTGTTCAAACTTGGGTTGGTCTCTCCAAAGAAGTCCAGCTGCAGCTGTTTGCCTATTCCATATGTAATCCAGACATACAGGATTGTCAGTGAAATTACCTCCTGGGTGTGTTTCCAGTCTGAATTCCTCTCTCTCTCCATTTTTTTCTGGTGTTCGCAGATTTGGTAATCAGACCCTAAACTACAGGTTGTTCTATGATGGGAAGCACTTCGTTGGGGAGAAAAGGTTTGAATCAATCCATGACCTGGTTACAGATGGCTTGATAACACTGTATATAGAAACAAAGGCTTCTGAGTATATTTCCAAAATGACAACAAACCCCATATATGAGCACATTGGATATGCCACTTTGCTTAGAGAAAAAGTGTCCCGGAGGCTGAGCAGAACGAAAAACGAATCGAGAAAAGCAAGTGTAACAAGTGAAGAAAATACTCCAGTTGAAAAGGTAAGTATTCAGTTCAAATTTTTGATAATGAATACCCGTCTTTCTATCAGTTCTGAGAGGAATACTTTAATAAGCATTGCTATCCCACTGAAAAGTTTACATCCTGTTAATATGATACTGGTTCCAAACCAATATTTGACTAGAGCTTGTGGTACCACTTATTATTGGTACTGATAAGGACCAAATGCAAACGTCTTCACTGTGTAAATATATCAGTATATACCATTTAACTTAAGAATTGGATCTCAAATTGGTCACAAGTTATATTTGTCTATGCATACTCAAGCATTTTCCACTGTAGGATTGTGGATCTGGTTCCCACTGACCCTTCACCACAGCTCAAGTTTGTTGTCTTTCTGCACGTGGTCCAAAGCTCCTCTTCTTTGCCAAGCCTTTGGTGGATGGGTCTCAAATTGGAATATTGTGTGTTTTCTTCCCTTTCTTCTCATGGATCTGAAATTGGGATGTTGTCGGCCTCCATTTCTTTTTGCTCTTCTCATTTGAAGTGGGCTTTCCTTGATCTCCTTCTCTCATGCACCTGTATCCTGTAGCATTGTATGGACTAGGACTTATTTAAATGATGATAAATTGAGAACTTTACGCAGTTAGCAACCATCCGAAGATGTAAAATTAGAAATTATTTTGCGTATGAGAAGCAGCCTTGTAAGCAGTGACATGTGGATATTTTCATTTCCCAGGTGGTAAGGCAGTCAGAACTGTCAAATAAAACCTTTTTTTGAGTCTGGTCCTTGTGCTGAATTGCCTTACTGGCATTTGTTTAGTGCACTTCTGCAGCATGGCTGTTGATTTTAGCGTTCAGTGTGCTGGCTAGTTCTTTGGGAACTAGAGCCAGTTTGTATTTGGGAAGCAGGGAGTGAATTTGCTGTCATGTAGTCATGATGAAAATGAAAATCAATCAGTTTTTTTGTATGTATCCTTGTCTCTCTTGGACATTTCTGGCAGAATTATATGTTGGGTTCCCATATCTGCACTGGCTGATTATATATTGGTTTGGATTTCTCAGTAATAGTAATTGCTTGAATAACTGACCTGACATGTAAACCTATTCATCCTCTATAACAAATCCATTAACAATGGCATTTTTTAGGGAAGGCATTTGGAGAATTGTACAGCAAATCCTCCATTCAAGTTTTATTTCAAAATTAACCTAGTTAATCTAATAGCTTTTGGTTCAGTTCAATGGTATTTCAGTATCTAAAAGGAGTAGATGCTGTTGAGATACCCAATGCTCCTGCAGTTGATTTCTGTGACTGGACACTGGTTGATTTTGAATTCTGTAACAGGCACAAGAAAGTGAATTTTTACCTTATTTAAGGCAAAATAAGAAATAGACATCGTGCAGTGTGACAAACAGTTTTTGTGTAAGAGAATGGTTCAGAGGGTGTTCTGGAACTGGACCATCTCCGGGATGACTGTAAACATTATTACATTGCTGTGGTGTAACAAAGCAATCATGACAATTGAAGATCGTGCTACATATTGTAGGAAATCAGGAGAATTTGTTTGGTGCAAGCAAAAGTACCGTTTCAAAATTGTGTTAAGTTTTACTTACGGCTCTTGCAGTTGAGGAGCAGTGGTCTTTTGTAGTTCTCAAAGTGCTCTCAGAGGTTTCAGAGAGGTTTGCTCTGGTGCCGTGCGTCTCACAACAGGTTATATTTTCTGCTGTGCTTGGAGTTGGATGTCATTCTTAACGTCGAGCAGTTTTGAAACTGTAAAAACTCTTTTAGACCAACAGAAGGCAAACTGTTGCTGAAGGGACCTGTGCCCTCTCTCCTTCACCACCACCTTTTCGCTGACCTACAGTTTCATGCAGCTGCACAATAAGTGACACTAAAAAATGGCTCCAGATTAAAATTGACTTAGCCAGAATAAAAAATAAGTTAATTTTCAGACAGATCTGCCATCTCTCCACCTCATATGAGTGGAAATGCAGCACAGAGGAGAGTGCAAGACCCTTCTCTGATGACAGCTCAGAAAATTATTATATTGGCTTAAAGTGAGTGGAGTGCCGTGTTTTTAGTTCCAGATACCTGCACTTGAAAATGTTTGTCTTGTACCACACTGTCAGTAGTGAAAACACACCTCTGGGCCTCATTAGTGATCGTATTAGGTCTTCTTTTGTATTGCAGCTGAATGAAATTTAAGCATTTAAAGTGTTATTTACCTCCAGGGTGGTTCCTGATGCGAAGTGCAGGATCGCAGGTCCTTGCCCCACAAGGGCTGGTGCTCATCGAGGTTTCTGTACGTGCAGATAGTAGCAGCCTGCAAGGCTGGGCTGTCATGTAAAAATTGCTGGCTTCAGCCGTTGTTGGCAACCCTCTCTGCCTTCTTCCCACTGAGGGGAAGAGCAGAAGGAGGAATACGAGCTGTTTCTAACATATTTTCCTTGCCAGGAGAAGCAGGAGCAATCACAGCTCTAAGAGGGGTGGGCTAAATAGGCAAGGGGATTTGTTCACAGGCTGAGGACCTGACATAGCAGCTGAAGCCTCAGTATTGATGATTAGGACTGACAGTGGGCTTTTCTAGTGGTACCAGTAGTTTTCCATCATCTCATGCAAATCCATGTGGGAAAAGATCACATCAACTAAATCATTAGCAACTGAAATTATTAGCTAAGAGAAGCCTGTATGGTGAAGCCTACCATAGCTGCTTTTGATTCATATGTTCCTGGGGGAAGCTCATGAGAGGTTTGATAGCAGACTTGGGTGTCATCTTCCCATTTGTTCCTCACAGTAGCCTCAGGTAAAGTATGGACAGGGCTTTGGAATGAATTGGTGAATTATCGGGCATTTTTCAGTACTAATGTATAGGGACAAGGGAGAACAAAGGGAGTGTAATGTTTGTTTTTATATAAACTTCAGAAGTCCTCTAAAATACAAGAATATTATGAGGGGATAGTAGTTCAGTGGGAGCTGTATCAGATGTTTTGCTTGAGGCTGCCATGTGTTGTACAGCATTTCAGACAAAGGTCATGGTTTGCCCTCAAATCACAACCTTCACTCTCTTCAATTACTGCAATAAATTTCAGACCCCTACAAATAAGTGAATGGATATTCAGTGTGATGTTTTTCTGCAAAGTAAATTCTTCATTGCATGTGTGAAAAATCATTGCTATTCTTTTCACTGGCCAGTTGAACAGGTAAAATGTTACATTTTCATTGCTGAGCTGATTTATTTGAAAGTGCTGTCTTCAGTATTTTGAATGTTTCAGAAATGATGGGAGGAAGCCATATGTGCAGGACAGAAACTTTCATTATTTCTCAGGAGGAAGATGAAAATTCAGTGCTCTAAGGTTAAGCATCAGTACTCCTCTTACAGATTAGGCTCTTTACAAGTGAGATTTTGTTTTATACTGAAACCAGTTCCAGAGTGTGAAAGTGCAGCTAAAGGCATTCATCTCCTTGGTGAGTTTGTTAACGCCATCCAGGGAGTCTGTTTGTTCTGTCGCCTCCCACGCTGACAGCGGAGAGTATTGGATGTCTCAGTCACTCCAGTGCCACCACTCCCCATGGGGCAGGTCGGTGGAGTGGGGCCACCAGGGCACAGGCTGGCAGGAGGAGCCAGCATTCACATGAAATATCTTGGTACTGCCTGGGGTACCTGTCTGTTCCCATAATGATAACTTCTTTGAGGTTGTAATTAGTGGAGTCATGCCCATTCCAGAAGGGTGATGTGATAATTGGGCTGGATTAAGCTGTTGTTGTTCGTGTCTTTTTATTCAACACTTTTTGTAACAGGCCTAAGAAAACATTTATGCTTTAAGGTACTTAATGGGGGTGTTTCATCCAAAAGTTATTTCTGTCTGACTTTAAGGAGCTGCTTGATTTTTAGACACGGATTCCAAATTTTGGTCTGAATAGTTTAACAGATCTTCAGTCTGAAAGGAGCTCTGATGATTTTTAGAAATAAAGTGTTGTGGGAGAACATCATGCTGCAAATACTTCCTTACTGTTGTAGGCAATTGTCATTTTAATGGGATCCAGCTTCAACAAGGATTTTGGGCAGAGAAAGTTTTTTTGTATAAAGAACATTTGAAGATCACATGTTGTCTGTTTAGGGTTATGATTTAAACTCGGGCAAGTTGTGATCACCTGCTTTGTGTTTGCTCTGCTTATGGAATGCTGTACTTCAGGCAAATGAACACATACTAGATGTAGGGCAGATAAGTACCTGGTACTGGTACATACTGTAATTTATTGCCAGTAGTTCAAGTTAATGGTGAATGTAGGAGAAATGTAACTTGCTGCAAGCAATTAATCTTCACATTTAGGAGAGAAAAAATTGCAGTAGACTGTGTCAGTAAAATATGTAGTTCTGAAACATTTATCGCTGTTACATTTTCCTGCAAATGCTGCTCTTACTGCGTCAGCAGTCTTTGTGTCCCAGACAAGGGGAAAAAAGAATCTTCCTTTCTAATTCTACCTCAACAAGTGTAATTTAGGAAAATATGTTCAAATAATTGAAATGCTGGAAGTAAATGCAAGCTGGAGTTTCATGAATGCTCTGATCAGGTAAAACCTGTTGCAGTTACTGATGAGAAGCCTTCCTGGTTCCCTGCTCTTGCACTTTCAATCCCACTCCTGCAACCTGCTCTGTGCACTGCTACAGCCACCCCCCCTGCCTTGGGTGGGACTGGGACACTGTGGCACCTGTGTAGGCAAAGGCTGTGCCCCACACTTCGGGTCTCTGCTATGCTGGGCTGATGAGAACAGCAGGCTAGAGTTAAAGAAAACCTTCGGCAGCATTTGAGCTTAAAGTGTTTGCAAAAAGAATGATCTTAACCTATCTGACAGAAGAAAAACTGTTGGTAAATGCAATAAAGATTAAGGAAGGGGTTTTTTCAGTGCCAGGTCTCCACTTACATGAATCCTGGCAACGCTCCCATCAACTTCTCTCCTAGTCAGATCTGGCTCAGTCAGTTCAAACATACCAGTTGTACATGAAATATGAGTTTGCTTGGAGCCTGGGCTGGAGTGCTTGTTCTGCTCTCTGGTTGCAAGTACATGCCCGAAGCAGCACGAGGCATTTAATGATGATGGTGTGTACAGAACAATGAAGCAGTTTGAGCTAAACCAAGAGCGAGCTGTATGTGTAGTTCACACTTGACAGCAGGACAGTGCAGAAAACCGTGTTGCTGTTTGACATATTAACTTCTCTATATCTGTTTTGCTGAAACTCATAACTGGACACTGAAGTGCAAATGACAGAGCCCATAGTTAATACTGCAGCTAGAACAAAAGAGCTGAAATGATAAGCATATTATGGAGTCCGGGAGGATGTAGATTTCCTTGGCAGAAAATCCCTCACCAGTAATAGGCAAATAAGAAAGCTATTCCTATTAAGGCAAAGGTGATGGAAAAGGAAAAATAACTTTGCTAGAAGTTGTAGTTGATATTACTGTCCTCATTAGTTATGCTGCTCACGCACAGTTTCCCACAGAAGAAAATGCAGGACTTCCAGGAAAGACTATTTTCTAATATCCCTTAATCGGAGATGTAATGTGGTTATGGAACTATATTTTTAGGGGCACTGCAGTTTTTCTCACATCAAAACTGCACAAGAGACAGTCAATTTTAAGACAGCCTCTGGTTTCATTCCATTTTTGTGAGTATTTGCACTTCTGCATTGTTATTCACACCACGTCCCTTTCTGAAGAGTTTTTAGCCTCATACTTGCCACTCCAATTTTGTGTCTTCATTGAATTTTCGACAGGTACTGCTGTTAGCCAATAATAAAGAAATCTTTTCAGTCTTCCATTTATTCATTATTCTTCCCATTCTGCAGCCCCTCTAAACCTCTAATGATCCTATTACAGGTTGCTAGATAGTGTTTAATTCTCTGCTGGGATGTCTATCCAGATGTTGAGCGTTTCCTTCCACCGGGGGGCTGCAGGGTACTGCACTGTCCCAGCAGCAGATCCCGAGGTTAAGAAGATAATGAGCAGAAACATCTCTTCCTGTAGACTGGGCTAGAAACGCACTGATAATTTGACATGGTGTGTTTTACGTTGCCTTCAACTCCCTGCTTTTTGCAGCATGCTTGGTCAGAACAAATTAAAATGCTCAGTTCTACATCATCATTAACACACCATCTTTTATTAGAGGCTGCGGTCTCACTCCTACACGCATAGCCGCAGAATTCACCAGGAACTTCTCCCTGGCAGTACTGATTTTGCCTAGAAGATGCTCAGACACCACACTGATAAAAAGCACAAAGGTGGCCTTTATCTGCAGAGTTAAGTAATACATGCAGTGATAAAAGGTGTGTGGCACTTCTGCTGCTAGAAGCAACAAACTAATACATCAAAATGACTTTGGGAGTAATGAATTCCTTTCATCAGTCACTCAGGCTTGTCCTACGAGAGTCTATTTGACACACAGGTTACTTACATGTACATACTTAATTGTAGCATGCCCTGACACGAGTACTTAACTACATACCTGACTGTCTTCGTTAAATAACTGTTAGCAATTCAGTGGTGATTCCATCCAGAATATTCTTTATTGTTATACCGCAGCAAGGAGGAGTTTGTATTAATACATAAGATCTACTAGCATATGTATTTTAGTAAACAGTTTTGTATTTCACATGACAAATATCATCCTACTAAAAATAGTCAGCTGATCATTCTCTTTTGCCCTTCATCTATGCCCAATCATTCTATTTTGCCCAAATAATACTGGCATTATTTGTGTTTTCCAGCTGTCTTTTTACAGCTTTTTGGTTTTTTTAAAGCATCATAAATATAAAATAGGTAATGTATAAGAAATAAAAATAAGAAAGCTACCAAAATAAAATCGTGGAAAGTGTCTTTCAGTTCCTTCCCTCTAGCTGTCTCTGTTTATGTACAGTATAAGGCACACTGCTTTGTAGTTGACTGTGGCACTCCTAACTATTGCCTAATATTTTGCCTTATTAAACAAAGGTTTTTGAAAGGAATAATTTGGATTAATTTTAAGAGTAGTGGAAACTGAGGGAATCAAGAGAGAGGTTCCGTTGCAGAGTATTTGCTTACTTTGCTTCCATGAACTGTTAACATCTCTCCAGGTTCCTGGTTTGTGTTATGTTATTACTGTCAGCTTAGAATTCATTTTTGCCTTAAGCATATAAGTGATATGATTATGCCTGAAGAGAGCTTGTAAGTTGGAGACCATACTGATTTACTCAAATGACATGACGCAATGGGTATAATCTGATCCAAATGTTACCGAGTTAAGGGGAAGACCCCCAAGGATTTCACCGAGTCTTGGAGCAGTTCAGGACATTGTTAAGCATATGGAGCAAAGGTAAATATGAAGTTTTTTGCCACCAAAGTGCTTTCCAGTCCAGAGTTTTTGAAAGGCAGCCAAATGGAAGTGACATGAAACCTTAATATCTGAATACCACAACTGTAGATTGAAATTTTCTCAAATGACAATGTCAGTTTAGTACTAAAAATTATTTGATAGACTGGAAGTGCCTATAGTAGTCCTAAGGCAAATGCCACTTGGCTCTGCAAGTACAGTACTGTATCAGCAGCTAGGCTCTGCTGAATACATAAATTAATCTTTTTCTCCTGGGTATTTTCCTGTTATGAGCATGTTCATAATTCTACCGAAGCTAAATTTTTGTTGTATAAAAACCGTGATTAGTTCAAGGTCTTAAAAATAAAAGCTTACATGAGGGTATTTTATCTTGGGTTTTATATTCTTTATACAGTTTGATGGCATTAAATTCATATAAACAAATTTCCATAGGGATTGGGATGGAGCTTTCAGCATAAACATTTCATTTGTCTAGCCGCTGGAAAATGAAAAGGCATTTTTTAAGTAAAAATCTATACATGATTATCTTGCATGAATCTTGAGACTCTGTGTAGTATTAGACACTAAAATTTTTCAAGCACCTTTAAACTATCATGTTTTGATCTTGGAAGGCAAGTGTTCCACTTCTTAAGTATAAGAGAGATATTAATTTCTGTTACTGGGGCACTTGAAATTAGTGTCAAAAGGAAAGTATTTAAATAGTGGCTAGTATTTTTTCTTTATATTTTTATTAGAAAATTTCTAGTGATGTGCATGTTTAGGTCATGCATTTGCTTGGCTAATTATAAGGAAAAAATAACCTGTTCTCTGTGTTCATGTGGGACATGACAAGAGATGATAGGACTGAAATATAGGGATGAGCATTGCAGGTTAGCTTTTAATGGGGAAACAAAACAACAGTGAAATGCTGGGATAGAGTGCCTGAGGGGGGGAACAAAATCTCCCTCATCATAATGCACAGAAACATGTTAGAATAACATCTGGGAGAAATAGCATGTATACCTGAGGTAGGCAGGAGAAAAACTTCCTACAGTGTCTTCTAGTCTTTTTCTCTGTGGTTTTCTGGGTCTGAAAATATATTATTTAGGCTCTGATTCATCTTGGCTAGATGAAGACAACTAACATAGCTAAGGAGCAGTTATTTGACTCCTCCCAATGTGAGGAGGGTACATTCCACCTTCAATTCAGAATTGCCACTGCACTGCACTAGAGGGGAATTAACTGCAGCCATGATCCTGGTGTCCAAGACTTCCACAAAATGCTTAATACCACCCATCGAACACTAAGTTCTTCCTCTGCTATATCCTCTGCAGACTTGCCAAGAAAAGCCTGGATTTCTAAGGGCCCTCTGAGCTGACCAGCACTTGTCCCATCATGCCCTAGATATTATCCTTTCTGACCATAAAATATATATGTCATATCCACTGAGTGTCTTCTTCCATATCCCAGGGGCAGTAGGTTTCACCCCTGAGGCATGTGGGCACTCGACTGAAGTCGGGTGTAGAGCCCCAGCAGATGCCCTCTTTTCATCTGGGCTCTCACCACAGAGCCAGGTTAGCAGCCTGCACCCACGCCCTGCAGCTGGGATACTGGGAATCCAGGTGCACGTGTCAAGGTCTCCCAACCTTTGGACAGGGTTGGGCGCAGTCTCAGCTGGGAGAGCTTGACAGCACTGCCAGACAGGAGAAGGCAGCAGCCTGGGCAGAATGACAGCTGGTACTGGCCACAGTGAAGTACGTGCTGTTGACTGTTCTCAGCTGAGCTTTGACTGCAAAGGTCAGGAACCAGTAGTTTTTGTAACTGCTCGTATTTGGAAAAGAGGACGCTGTGGTGGGCTCTCTCCTGTAATGTATTCTCAGCCCTGGAGAACAGTGGGACTGCGTGCAGACATCAGCATGGGTTATAAAGAAGGAATGCTGCCAGTTGAGCTTGATTGCCTTTTTGGTAGATTTACAAAAGTACTGAATGAAAAGAATACAGCAGATGCAGAATAATTGGATTTTTAGCAAAGTAGTGCAATGTCTCATGAAATCGCACTCTTGACATTAATTCAAATTGGTTGGCTCATGAACATGTCATGGACCAAAAATAGGTAGAGGAATTTCAAGCAAAGAATAGAGATAGACAGCAACTTTATAAGCTGGGGAATGGTGGCTGATGAAGTACTGCAGGAACAGGAGTTGCATTTAAGATTTTTATTGATCTGGAAAAAGTGCAAACAAGACATTACCAAAACCTCAAGATGGTGTGGGTTCTGATGTCACTCAGTATAAGAATTTAATCCCTAGGAACATAATGAGCGTCTATGACAGAAATATCAAGAGAATCTCAATTAGAATTTGTAAGAAGACAATTTGGCATATTTTGAACGTGTAGAAAGGAGCCAAGCCACCTATCTGCAGTAGCTCTTCTTTGGGGAGGGTTGTTTGCTTTTAAGCCAGGTTTGCCACTATTAAACAGGAGCTAGAGGTGACAAAGGAGAATATTGCCATAGCTTCAGGAGAAATTGTCTCCACTGCTTTTGGAGATGTTACACCTTGAAAGCCTCTTTCTCTGATTTTCTGCTTGTCCATGCATCCATGCATCCATGCATCCATGCATCCATCCATCCATCCATCCATCCATCCATCCATCCATCCATCCATCCATCCATCCATCAAAAGAGTAGCTATTGCTGTGGTAAGTCATCCACTCGGCCCCTTTTGGCAAGCTGCAAGCCAGAAACGATGTTTCACCTGTCCAGATTAATTGTGCTCGGTACCTGTAGGCAGGAAGATGTGGAAAGTCCAGGTCAGGTGCCATTTGGCTGGTGATACAAGGCAGCTTTTCTGAACCCTGGAAGGCTTGTTTGGGACCTTGACAGCAAGGGTGACTCTCCAAGGTCAGTTTTCAGTGCCTTCTGCATTTCTCATGGCACTCTGAGCTGTGGGCTCCTCAGAAAAGACAGGCTGGGAGTGTAGCTTGGCCCTTTGTCAGGAGCAAAATATTCCCTCAACAAGAAGCTGAGATGAGGCTTTTCAGGCGGGGAGGAAGGGGACAAATCTGGAAAAGGCATCTGCAGATAACTGCTAGACTCTATGCAACCGAGACTTGCAGGGAACAGCTTGGGAGGAATCAATCAAGATGATTTATGAATGAAAATGTCCCAATTAAACACTAGGTGGCATATTTACTTAAGAGTTTCCGGGGACTGAATTAGGGTGTCTTACACTGCTGACACCCATTTGTTCTTGTGCAATGAGTGGTTTCATGGGAACGTGAGCGCCTGATGCCATTTTTAAGAACAAGCATTCATCTTGTTCTTAAAAAAACATGACACAAAGACACCATTGCTTGCTTAAGCCTTAGAGTTAGTCTTTAGCTTCTCAAAGTCATTTTTGTTTTAAAACACAGATTATGAAATGTGCGGTAGGGAATAGGTGTGTACATGGCAACAGTCTGACAGAAGGGTCCAAGAAAGAACTTGTTTAAACAGTGAGAGGGGTTAATATGCAAAGACATAGGATGATTTACTTGTTTCGCTTGTCTGAAAGGCTGGATGTAGGAATATATAACACATTTAAAAATTGAAATGATAATAACATTTATCCTTATGTGAATGAAAAGCACAGCTTGTGATTTCAGAGCTGGTGTTTTAACATAATGGAATCCAGTGGTTAGGGCTAAATACTCCCTGGCAGAAAATATGCCTGTATTTTGCCTATCTGTGGGACACTTGCTACATCAGCCAGGCTGCAATTTTATGTATGCTGTTGCTTTCTGTCGGTGAAAAAATAAATGCAGCTGTATTTTGTTGTGTTAAGAAATACCTTTTCACACAGTTTATTCTTGAGCGAAGCCAGTGCCATAGCCATCACCAGGACAGAGCACTTAAATTCTACCAAAAAAATCCCATGTCAGTATGTCAGCTCTAAAAATTCTTATTTTTTGCTATGGGTATTTTAAGAAGAGGAATAGATACTTTAGACTAACTGCAGATACTGTGAAGATAAATTTTCTTAGTGCAGGAGACATCCACATTGCTGGTTGCACTCCCTGGAATGCAGTTGTAGGGCACTGACCAGCATCCCCCACCAGCTGTAATTCTGGGGTGAATCTGTCATCTGTCAGTCTGCTCTGCCATAACTCATGTGTGGACCTCTGAGTTGACAGAACTAGCTGTAGCTGTTTAGTGTGAGCTCTTACAAACAAAGCTGACCGTGTAAAAAGGGGGCTAAATATATGGATCTGAACTGAGGTGTGCTCATTATGCCAGTAGTGAAGAGTGTGGAAAGCAGGCGTTGCCATGGGAACAGGATGGGGATAGATCCTTTCCTTATCTAACATTAGTGGTGCCCCAGACAAGCCTGTCCTCTTGAAAGGTAAAACCTTTCCATGCTTTCCTCACCCACAATAAGCAGTCTGTAGCTATTGCAGTATGCAGTGGTAGGGAATGTGGTAGGGCAAAAGCTGGACCTAACTGCAGCCTTCCAATACCTGAAGGCAGCCTACAAGGAAGATGGAGGGAGACTATTTACAAGGGCATGTAGTGACAGGACAAGGGGGAATAGCTCCAAACTGAAAGAAAGTAGGGTGAGATTAGATATTAGGAAGAAATTCTTTACTGTGAGGGTGTTGAGACACTGAGAGGTTGCCAAGAGAGGTTGTGGCAGCTGCACCCCTTGAAGTGTTCAAGGCCGGGTTGGATGCAGCTCTGAGCAACCTGGATTAGGTGTCCCTGCCCATGACAGGGGGCTTGGAACTAGATGGTTTTTAAGGTCCCCTCTGGCCCAACCCATTCTATGATTCTGTGATTTAAATGGGACATCAAAACTGTGTCCAAATCATCTGTGCTCTGGCATCAGGAGAGTCTGGTCAGGTTTGTACCACAAAGATGAATTTATGCCTATTTTCATTTGTTTTGATGCCCATATTCTCTAAGGTTTTTACGTGTTATTTTTGGAGCTCTCAGAAAAATACTAGTAAAGCATCCTGTAGCTTGGACAGTGAGCAGCTGCCCTGCATGCAGGGGCTGGATCCATGGTTGCTGGCGGGCTGCAGTCACAAAGCTGTGCTTTACAACCTAAGGACATAGAGAGAAACCTGGGCAACTCTTTCAAATAAATTAATTCTATTTATTGACATATTTTAGGAAGTGGAGGAAAAATAATTTTCCTTTATTTCCCTCTTCCCCTCCCTTTAATTTGATCAATCCAGTCAGTGCACTTTCCTAAATCCATCTGGTCTATAATACATCGCTGAATGTGAGGCCAAGTGAATTTGCAGACAGAGCTTAAGGCACTTCCAGAATGGCCGAAAATGAAGTATACTGCCAGGGATTGGACTAAAGAGAGTGTATTTTCAAGGACATTGTTCATACGATTTGGTTTCTTGTAGACCTCAAAGTACTAGGAATTAAGGGAAAAGTCTGGATTGTGGTTTCTTATGGGCTGGCAGAATCCCAGTTGAATAGTCAAGTCATCATGTGATATAAACTTGCCTTTTATGAGACACTGCATGCAAGGCAGGATTTCATATAACTTCAACATGATACTTTGTCGGGAATTTTTCCATGTGTGGTTTTTTTAATGAGCTCTCAATTCTGTGGCTTGTCTCCTTCTCTGCATGTGAGCAGTGCACAAGCTCTGTACCGTCCACCTGGAGACACCGAATTTTGTGAGAAAATACAAAACCATCTGTAATTTCCTTGCTCTATTTCTCACTAAATTTTATGTTGCAAATTACAAAAAGAAAAAAAAAAAGTAGCTAGGGTACACGTGGCATTTTGTTCCTTTGCAGGACACACGTATGCTCTCCAGCAAAGCTGTGGTACTTCCCCGGTTTAAATGAGAGCAAGCCTGCATAGCCACGGGTCGAGGCACACTGCTGTCCCATCAGAGCTGCCCCAAACTGGAAATGTGAACGAGTATGTTGTGCTATACATCCACAGGGTCCAGTGCTGTGCTGAGCCAGCCAGCTGAGCGGGTGCAGCACAGGCAGCTGGTACAGCCATTCCAGGTGGCTTTTCCATACATCAGCTCAAGGGCAGCTCACAGAGCAGGTGGGTTAGTGCTCTGACCAGGTTACCTGCAGATCTTGGCACATGCAGCTTACTGGATGACAGTAATGGAGAGATTAAAGCACTGCACGTGAGAGCAGGGATGGAGTTCAGACATCTACCTGCTGAGTGTCTTTTAAGTAGAATTTTGTAATGGGAATAAATCAGTCCATTTAGTTCCATATAGTAGCTAGAGTTTCTCGTACACAAGCAGAACATCTCACAGCAGAATTCAAGATTGAACTTGGGAATGAACTACTGTATCAGCTAGTGCCTGAGCTATGTATGGAGTAATAAATGCTTGTATCTTCTCAAACTCAGAAGAGCCCTCTTTGGTGCTAACAGATGGAGATGGTGAGCTTGATTCCTCTGCAAATTATCTTTGAAGAAGACTGCAAATAAAGGGACAGTGACTGAAATGTTAGTAATTTTCCATTTTCTTGCCTGTTTTCCTTTTAAAACATGAGTTCAAATACTTGAACTACGATAAGAATCATGGCATTAATAAGAAAGAGGGAGTTAAAAATTTCAGCCATCAGCAGCCTTTCTGAGTGGATGCAAATTGGGTTAACAGTTGTGGAGGTTTGCACTCTAACACCACCGCCTAGCTTTGTCTTGTCAGGTGCTGCTAAGAATAATTTAGGTTTTTGAATAGTTGTATTTTTAGAGATGTGTACCAGAATCCAGGAAATGTCCTTGAATATTTAATATTCAAATAAAAACATAAGCCAAAACAAGTTAACTTGGTATTTGATAGCACTGCATCGTAACATACTCAGAGCTAGTTGAGACAAGAGAATATTCCTAGAGATTTTTGATAATTTTTTTCTTTGATAAAAATTTAGCAGATGAATTTGTGCATAGAAAAAAAGTCTTGATAGTCTCATTTTCATATTACTTTAAAGAATGCAAGTTCTGAATCATCTTCAGGGAAAAAAGACAAATACAGTAGAATTCAATAATAGTATAACTGAATATATATTGCAACAGGGAAGATGTATTTTTCACAAGGCTTTAAAAAGATCCAAGAAATGGGGGTTGGGGGGATACTTGTCTTCCTGCAAGAAATTGGGAAATAGGAATCAGTTTTATAATAACTCATGTGGGACTGTGGAGCATTTTGGATTAGCTATGCACCACAGGTAACACTGGTTTATCTTTTTATTATTGTTGTTCTGTTCACAATTCCGTGTATTTCGAGATGCTATCCATGGCCTTCTGGGGTATAATTACATTTTTCACTTGATCTGTAATTTCGTAGCCGGAACAAGAAGACAAAAGGTTATTTGGAATCAGACCTGACAGCCAGGAGGCTGAAGTGCTGACATTAGTCTGCCCTCTGACAGGTCTATGCCTCGTGTTTTGCCTATGCGTGTGTTGATGATATATTTAAAAAGCAAGAGACTTAGTAAAAAGGAGTCTCAACCCACACACAGGTGCAGGCAAAATGCACAATAATGAGCATTGAACTGTCTATTTTATTTTCAGCAAGATACCTAATTTTTTTTTGCTTGCTTTCACTGACCCTAATGAAAATAACTGTCACACAGAGCATCAGAGGGTTCCTTTTTTCTTCCATTAGCGATACATATTCTTTTGAACTTGAATCCATGTTACTGAGCTGCTTGTCTGCCTCACCATTTATATACAGCCTAGTTGGCCTATCAGTGATCCTGTTGCTTGGTATCATGAAAATCTGTTGTATTGTTGTGTTTGGCATTTGATAGGCAAAATAGTGGGAAGGTTTTCACTATCTGCCCTTCACCACTGTAGGGTTAAATGCTGTACCCAGATGGATTAATGTTTTTATCTCAGCAGTTGGTGAGATTTCTACTGGCTTCTACTGAGTTCTTATCTCCTCTGCCATTGCACAAATGGCTTTACATGTGGACACTTCCTTTGATTCACAGAAAGTAAGGCAAAGATGCACCAAGAGTGACTTTAAGAAAGAAATGCAGATCTGTCTTGTTTGAGGGTGGTGTGTCAGTGGCTGTGGCAGTTCAGGTTGTTTTGTAAATGTGGTCTCATGATGGCTTATTTGGAATAGTAATATTGATGTGCAATGTATTTTGTATACCTAACTACCGTCAGAAGTCAGTTTGTAGAGGAGGGGGTGTGGTGGGAGCATGTTAAGGAGGCACACTTGTGCTGGTGGAGCTGTCACTGAAGGTCAGGGTTGTACCCAAGCACGTATCCACGACAAGACAAGGTCAGGCCTATTTTGGCATAGTAGTCAGGGCTGGTGAGGTGTTGCAGCCAAAGCCTGGGATAAATCCCAACAGAAAAGTACAATCTCCTGCAGATTTTCCTTTAATTAACATCCCTTTATTGATCTCAGTGGCAAACACAGAAAAGACAGCTATTGGGAAGAAACTAGAGAGCCATGAGAGGCAGAATCTATAGCAGAAATGGCATTAAAAAGCTTTTAAAAAATTACTTACTGTTCTTCATCATCAGCCTTTTTGCCTTGAACATTCTTCTGTGGCACAGTGTCAAAGTCAAAGCATTTTTGCCTAATTACACTTTTATAGAGGTCGTGATAGTTGAGACTTCTGGATCTAAAAACTGCAGGATTTTTGAAACATCTGTATAGGTAAGAGAAAAACAAATACAGAAAAGGTAGTGCTAGACATTTCATCAGAATTAGTTGCCAAAACCTGAATTTCCAGTTTCCCCTGACTTTAATGAATCTTCATTCATGAATGATGAAGTGGATAAGTATGTGATTTGCATCTAAACATCGCAGCAAGGCCGGGATGTGGTGGGAAGTGGTGGGATGTGGTGGGATGTGGTGGGATGTGGTGGGATGTGGTGGGCCACTGGCTGTGGACGCTGAGATCGGAGCCAAGCACAGGCTTGATCGTAGCAATTTTTGTCTCTTCGTTTGTCCCTTGGTTCAACAGGTCCCACTACCTCAGCTTTGCAACTCTGAGTAAGATTTCACAGTGTGTGCTTAGGAGGGACTTATTAAGTAGAGTGTCCTTTTCCTAGCTAAATATTTTGCAGCTTTCTCAACTCTGACTTTGCAAAGGCCTCATGGGTGTTATCTCCAGCAATGGTGCTTTGAGCTTTATCTTCCTTAGCTTTGGGCCCTTCTGTTCAGCCTAATTACTTGCTTTTACAGGGCTTTACTTTTTTCTTTCAAAATCAAGCTTGAGAACTTCTGGTGGTGTAATAAAGGAGTCCAGGGAACTTGTTCTGGCAAAAGAGACTGTCCAAGCCAGAGGCTGAGGAGAGTAATTTTGAAATACAGTCTCTAAAATAAAATTAAAACCATGAACGTGGTTAGAGTCCACATCTTCTGATGGAGACACTTCAAAACAAGCAACTGTTGTTGAATCTGAATATGTGGTCTGTATATGTCCTGCCTCAGTAATCAATTTTTTCTCTATTTTAAATCCTTTTAAAAATGTGAGTGCTGTACTGTCACTTCAGGGCAAGTTCTGCAGCTCTGTAACCAGGCTGTCTGCAGTCCTGAGCTGATGAGCAGCAGGAATATTAAACCACTGAGTTTTAAGGAAGCCCCATATGGTAACTGCTACAAAGGGGAAGCTCCAACAATTGGCCATCACTGATAGTTAGAAGAGGAAATTCAGGTGTCTGCACCTTGGGGAGGCAACACCGAGATCCGACATATCGTCCCATCCTTTGCTTGTCCATGGGATGACCAAACTTGATAAAATTCATAGCTGTGTTGTGGTGTCTAGCCTAACTTCACAGAAGAAAGAGGGTGTAGCACCAGCTCTTATTTATACCTCTTTCCATTGGATATTTGCAAATCTTTCCCACTGTTTAGAACCACGATGAAGGGCAGGAAGTCAGCCTCAGTCCCTCTTGTGTAACATGAATCTCTCACACGGGATGAAATGACAAATAATTTTGGTGTGAATGGGTCTCAAGGTTTATCCAGATTCTGTTGCAAAGAGAAGCACATGATCAGAAATGTGACTTCCTGTTGCTGCCACTAAGGAACAGAGCATTAATAATTCCTTCTGACAAGTGACATCATTTTCAGAGAAGCAATAAGAGAAAAAGTAAACATCAAAAATATGAAATAAATATCTGGCCAGTGGCAGACCTTAGTATCCTTGACATCTCTTTTTGTTTAAACAATGTAGACACATTTCTAAACAAACCACCAAGGAACAAACGTGAATTATTGGTGGATTTACAGAAATTGCCTTCTTATCTGCCTTTAGTCGTACATGATATTGAAGGCACAGAAGCAGATGGAAAGAAGTCTTCCAAATTCAAAACAAAATGATCTTATCTTACAGATATATACATAATACATAATAAAGGTTGGATTCAGCTAATATGTAATACCAGATGACAGTATTTATTTTCAGGAACAGCCCTTTAAAATATCTAGGAATGTTGATAAATTCTGTGCTTACCATCATTTAAAGAAACATGTTTATTAAGAAATAAAACTAATCATTTTTGGCCCCAACTGCATACCATAACTATTATGTGGATACTGAATATCACTAATATGCAAATATGCAGAATTACTGGAAGCAAAAGAAATTCCAGATTAAGAGACTGTTGGAGCTGGTTCATTAGTGTGTTCATGTACACAAATAGGGGGAAAAGCATTGGCACTGATGTCATCGCCCTTTTTTAACTTCCTTAACAAGGCCATCCAGGCTCGTTGTGGAAAACTCTCCTTGGGAATTATTTTAGTATCTTAGCAGATCTTTTGCTAGTATTTTACTTCAGTGTCACACACTTGGGTGTGTGGCAATCTCAGCTTTTCCCTTATTTAACCAAGGGAATTACGGGCATCATAATGTGTCGGTCATAGCAGGATTAATCAGAGCAATGCCAGAACAGACAGTGTCTACAGCCCTTGCTGCCTCGTTTCAGAAGTCAAAGTGGAAATGGGGGCATTCCTGAGAATCTGGAAAGCAGGATGCCCAGGAAAGGCTTTTTAGCCCAGTACATCACTGGGTCTCCTTCCCTGAAGCAGATGCTTGTGAAGAGTCATGCTCTTTTATGTGTAACTTTTTTGGAAGAGGAGCATGGAAGGACGAGGAGAAAGACTGGTGACAACAGGGATCCAGATCGGAACGAAGGCAATTCAGAGCTGCTTCATGGGGAAAAAAAAAGAAAAAAAAACAAAAGAGTAAATGCACCTTTTCTTTGGGAGATGAAAAAGATCAGAATGACTGAAAACACAGGTTGCTTTGTGTTTCCTCTCAACCGTCTTCATTCACTGGCAGCAAGCAAACATGTTAAGCCTCAACATTTCAGGTCTCAGACTGGGATTCTATGCTGGGATTCTGCCTGCAAAGTTCTCAGGTGTTGCTCTGAGTAATCCTGGAGTAAATTACATTGAAGACAACTTTTGACCCAATCAGCTGTGATAGAGTACAGCAAAGTTTGCAAATTCAATTCCTATATAAAATTGTCTCTCTAAAGCATCCCCCAGGAGGGATTTTGCCTTCACACTCTAAGAATTTAAAGACAGAGATCTTCTTAGTAAAAATGTCACTTGAGAAACCAACTGACTATCTCCAATCTGAGGCGCTGAAATATCTCCCCCCCTTATCCTGTGGTTTTTCCTTTGACCATTTTTATTTCTTTTATTTAATCTATCGCCATAAAAACTACTCCATTCCACCCTTAGTTTTCCTCATTATTTCCCCTCTTGCTTTCCCAGGACAAGAAAAAGTCTTTCTTTTGGCTTTTTCCCACTTTATGCTTCAGAAACCCCAACACAGATACCCTGGTTTCTACCTATGGAGCACCGGCACAGCAAAGGAAAACAGTCACCTTCTGCCGCAGCACAGAAGATGCAAGAAGGACCAGCAGCAAAGGGGTTAAAGGGAGTCCCCTAGCAAAGATATGCAATGCCTTGAAATTTTAAGCATTAAAATCTATAAATGCATAAAAGAATAAATCTCTGAAATTCCAGATATTTCTGGCTGGCACAGAACACTTGGAGCCAGCTATATAGAGGGTTTTTTTCTGTGAGCTCTGAATTGGTGATGCCTGGTTCCCTATTCACTTGCGCTCTGACTTTCTGCACAGCTTACTCCCACTTCAGTAAGCCCAGCCATCCCTCCAGACCTTTCACACATCCATCCCTCACCCCCATTTCTCCCCCTTTACCCTCTTCTCCCCTTATTTCCTTTTCGCTACCTGCAAAGGAGGCAAAAGGCATTGCTGCCAAGCTGGTGAGGGGAGAGAGAGAACAGCAGCTGAGACTGCATCTCTCACCTCAGCCCAGCTACCAAATTTCATGGTACTTCTATCACTGCTCCATCAATTTCAGCTATAATCAGTCAGAAGGTTCAAAAGATAGGGCAAGTAGCAAAAGAGATTGACATACACTGCAATCACACTTCTAAGGCAACCTGGATAATTTGAGGTTGGTACTACTTTTTAGCTTTAATAATTTTTGTAATCTCCATAGGTACAGTTTCCAGGCATATTTTTTACCTTCCTGAAAATATAAGTGGGGTGATAAAATACACCTCTGCCTCTTTTCCTACCCTATCTTTGTAAACATACTTCTGGCTGCGGGGGCTCCACTGGTTTCTGCCAGTGCCACACAGCCTGCTTCTGGGTGTTTGTGACTTGCCAGGTTATTATATCCCACAGATTGGCTTCAGGTGGCTTAAAAAGAAGGGGAAAAAAAAAAAATCCAAATGTTGCCTTTCCCTGAGTACCACAGCTGTAGCTGACTGCAATTTTCACTACTTGGTAGCTGCTGGGAGAAAAGGTGTCTGTGGGTGAGCTGAGCACCTCACCAGCTGTCTGAGACTTGCTCATTTGAAATTGTGAGGTGGGTGATTCCTTCCTCTCCAAAAAGTGGCTGGTGCTTTTATATGGGATGTAGGGGGAAAAAGAGGTTTTATCCTAGCTGCATTTTGTGCTGTTGAGTAGTACGGGGCTCCCAGACTCCTCCTCTCTTTTTTGGTAGATTGAAGGAAAGAGAACAATTGTTCTTGCCTTTAGCACCTGGGAATAGCAGCTTTGGAAGGGGCGAAGAGCCTTAAGTTTACTAAAAGAAGATAAAATTGAGGGAATCTCTTTCCTTTTCTTTCTCTGTCAGAGATCTCTGAGAACCTTCTCGTTTTTACCTCCCTCCCTCAAAATGGGGGCTCTGGGTAGAAGGGGCATCACCCTTCTGTGATGGAGTTAGGTCACTAGCTGAGGAGTACACACTTCATCCTCACAACCACAGTAAGAAGGGGCTCCAGAGTAGGTGTTGTCTTTACACCTGAGTAGACACTGTAACATTCAAGACAATCTGTTTTGAACCATTTTGCAATATCCAGTTTCCCTAATTGTGCTCGAAGTCCCATGCACTCAACCATACCAAAAAAACAAAAAAGAATCTCTCACAAAAATATGCATCAAGTGCCTCTAGGTTGGTTTGCTTTAGATTTCCAATTAGGCAGCTTCTAAAACTTGTTCTCCATTTTTCTGACTGCTCTGATTCTAAGATATATTGAGCTTCCTCCTCTTCTTTAATGAGACTTCTCCTAGTGAGTTACTGTCTTGTTGTGCAGAGGAATAAATGCCTGATTTTTTCCATTTGAAAAATGCTTCTGCTCAGCCTCAGCCATTTGGCTGGGAGGTTTCTGCATCGTGTGTCAAGCTGGCTTCGCTTCTCTGACTGCAGAAAACTACACAGCTGAGGTTGAGGGAAAGTACAGGTTTTTGACAGCACAGAGAGGATTCCAGCTAGTTTAGTTCATTGGGAACTTTTCTACACAGCATTTTTCTGTTGGAAAAGGCCAGCTCCTTGCGGAGGAGTTTCAGTTCCAAGAATTTGCTCACTTTAACAGATAGAGCCTGAAGGAACACAAGGTCGAAGAGGCCAGACTCAGGCTGATGCCTGACTGGGTGGTATTTGTACCCCTTATAGGGCTTAAAATTTCTGGGTCCTAGAGTCTCATCATTGCCCTGCTGGCAGCAAAAAAAATGTGAAAATTCATTGATGCCTTCATGCTGTTCCAATGATTCACTTGTTCACAAGCTTATTACCTGCTCCTTGCTGAGCTGCGCTGGCTCATACTACAGATGTCTGTCCTTGTTTTTTTAAGCTTTGGTCCACTCTGGACAATTGACTATATTGGGGTTCCCCAGTTCATATTTTCAGCTCGGGAAAGGGGTTCACATAGTTGCAGCAGTCCAAGGAAATTAGATAAAAGAGTGAACATTAAAAGAGCTTTGAAGGCACAAAATTAAGTTAAGGAATGCCACAGGGTCACCAGTTCAACCTCAGCTGTATGTTTACATGACGATAGAGGTTTTAGTTACGGGATCTCATTTCTCTCGTGTGGGGTTCCTGCTTTGCTGAAGAACCTTTGCTCAGCTAAAGCAACATGGTTAAACACGCTGTAGTCCTTGGGTCGGATGCAAGTAGTTTAAAAGCAGGAAGGATTTCCAAATTTTGCCGTCCTCTGAGTGCCACAACTGTAGCTGATGGCTGTTTCTGCTGTTTCCAGTTCTTGGTGGCTGTTAAGTCATGGCCGTGAGTGAGTGGGTGGCTGTGGGTGAGCAGCTTTGCATTGCTATTTATGGAAGTGAAAGGCATGTGATGAAAAGGAAAAAAAAAAGTCTACTGCAGTGATGAAACTGGTTGAAAGTTGCACAATGGGCTGGATTACATCCCTGCCCAGAGCCCTCATTTTGTGTTGGCAAGTAGCTCGAACATGTTCAGAGGCTAATGAGGCTACTCCTGCTACTGAGTGCACAAATTAGATTCTGCAGAAGTATTGAGTAAATGCAGGTGAAACTAATGGGATCTGTTATCTAAATATAGAAAATAATATACCCTATTAAATGTTATTTAAAAAATGCAAGCTGCAACTTCAATTAGGTGCCAAAAATGAGAAAAGATTAATATAATGAGTCAGCCTCTTGTCAATGAAACAGGAATAATACCAGCCTTTTGATGAAAACTGTTGTGCAGCGTCCAGACTCCACGGCTTCCCAATTCCCCATTGAGCAAGGAAGCAAGGGAGGATCATCAACATTCAGGATTCAGAAGAGTTTGAGAGGAACATGCACAATGTGAACTATCTGGGAAAAAAATTAGGCTGCCCTCCTGTAAACACAGACAGCATCATAAGACTTCAAAGTTCATAGCTCAGCTTGAATTAAGACAGATCTCTCTTATTTAATATTTAGTGTTGGGAGGATGAAAGAAGAATTGCCCTAGAAAAATCAGTTTTAAAATTCTGCTGAATGCTGAGATTTCACTTTAGAGATAAATAGGGATGTTCTTTTCTTTGCTTTGCACTTCAAAGATTTACATACGTGACAGGGAGGAATCAGCTGTTTGCTGATTGCAAGTCAATGTGACGGAAAAATAGCCACTTGTTTGCTCCATAAAGTCGTGGGAAGAAACAAATAAAACAAATGACACGGGGGAATGTTTGATGTTTTTTAAAAACACAATGTGGCTGAGTAGAGTGTTTTTTACCACTAAGGGTAAGGCAATGGTCTGCCAGAGATGTGGTTGCTGTATGGGAAAATTTTTAGTCAGAATATTGTAAGAAAAAGAAAGGAAAACGAGTGCTTTCAGAAAATGCTTTGGAGGGTTTATCCCTAGATCATGCTCATTGCCTCATTTTGTCACTTACCCCCCATCATGCAGAAGCAGGTAGCTGCTCATCTCATAGATCTGAGGATTACTCTTAATATTTTCTCTTCTTATTAATATCTCTTTTCTATAAAAGCACCAATGTGTACTAGGCACTTTACATACAAATAAGGAAGCCAGTTACTTTTCCTAGAAACTTGCAATCAATTGGGGTTTGCCTGAAGTAGGTAAAATGAATCTATCTGGGCTGTACTTATTTATCTATTCCTTGCAACAATTTATCTTTTGTGCCCAGCTGTGACAGGTCTCGTTTTACTAAACCTAAAAACGTAGTAGGTGATCCACAGGAGAATCTAAGCATGGCCTGCAGCTGGAATGGTATTTTCTGGGAGAAAAGAAAAACAACCACACAACAAAATGAAAAAAAAGAAAAGAAGAAGTCTCGCCTGGTACTTTTTCTTGCCATTCACCTTTCAAAATCTGGCCATCTCAGAAACCTGTCCACTCAGATGTTTCTCTAGCCTGCCAAATGAGTATATTAGAAGGAATTGGAAGAAGCAAATTGCCAGTGCTGATGGAGAACCAGCGGGAAGGAGTGAATTGCAGAGAGCCCTGCACAGATGCTGGGTGCTCTGAGCATCCCATCCCCACCAAGAAGGTCACGTAGATCCTCTGGTGGATGCTCCGGGTTTGCTCATAAACAAATGCTGTGGAAGTTCCTTCACCCTGAAGGTAGTAAAATAAGGAAGTCTCTTGCAAAGTCTACATAAGAGAAAAAAATCACATCCTCATTGGCACTTTAAATTACGCAAGACACTGCTCTTCCCTGATGGCTGAGAAGGAATACTAGCTCTGATAAGTTCTGCTAATTGCTGATACCATTTTAGGGAAGGATGGTGTCTCTTCCTTGGGTAGACAGCTTAGGTTCTTATTTACTGACCACACTTGCTGACATAGCTGCTCGAGATAGCTATTTTAGTCGTATACTTCCCGGCGCAGTCTTTAAACAACAACATTTGACAAGTATGCAGGAAGAAAAATAGGTGACATGTTTTGCTAAAATAAAAAAGAAAGCTTTCTTTTGATTTGACTAGGAACTTAGATCCATATGAAAAAAATGTGTTCAGTCTTTCTAACTGCTGTACTTTTTCTCTTTGTATCCATTACTTCAGAATGCAGTTGTGTGAGACTCTGATATCCAAAACTGGGAGTCCAAAAATCTAAATATTCATGTATTTCTGATGAAACATCTTGATAATTATATTTTACCTGTACACAATTTAGCACAATGTCTGGTTTAGAGACAGACTGTGGATATGTGAAGGTGGTATTTGCTGTGCATGGCTCTGGCTGACCTGCCACATCTTTCTTTTGTCTTTTAATACATTTTTCAAAGACGGCCAACTGATTAAATTTAGAGATTTTTCTATATTGATATTCATACTATATGCATATATAGTATGTGCACAGTATTTCAAAAGATATATACATATGCACATGCTAAAGACAAAGAGTTAATGTTATATTACACATACGTAATAGATTCATTAATATAAAATACTCTCATTGTTCTTTGGTTTCCGTGCAGTTTACGGTCTATCACATGGATTAAAGCCTTTGGCTGCTGCATGGTGAAGTAGGCAGCTGTTCAATATTTATTTTTATCTTCATTGCTGAAAAAGTTGATCCACTGCTCATTAAATTGGTCCTCGTTCTTCCAGTAAGCACAGCCTATGTCCTTCAGCAGGGGTTCGGGTTAGAGACATGTGGAAGTTTTCCAGCAACATCTAGGGGTTTTGTTTCTTTTTTATTTTTCAGAGAATGTATGTGTGAGCCTGAAATGTTTCGTTCAAAAGAAAAAAAAAATATTTTACTGAGTCCAAGTGACCATATGTATTCACACCTCCACCCTCAGCACTCACACCTCACAACTTCCTTGGATTTCTTTGGGAGTCCTCAGCCTCAGTTTAATCTGCCTGATTAGATAGGTGGGCTAATTATGTTGAAAGTTAATGATCCCTGTGCCTTAGGCAGTCTGCCATTAAGCTGAGAACCCAAACCACAGTCTGGCTGGCACATCTTCCCCAGGAACAGCACACCTGAAACTAGAGCCTTTTTGCCAGAAAGCTCCTTCCTTCAAAAGCCCACCATTTCCCCAAGAGTTTGGAATTTTGGAACAAAGACAAGAACTTCTACGCAGAACAAATCTCTTGCTTTTTAGTCAAGTCTAGTCCACTCACACTCCGATAAATCATCATGTTAACCCACAACAGCTTTATATTAATATTTACATTTTTCTATTATGTTCATGGAATGACAGACTCTATGAATACATACCCATATATATGTGTGTGTGTGTGTATATAGATACACACAGAAATTAGACAAAATATCTTGTCTGTAAGTAGGTAGATTTCTCGTGTGCCCAGAAGGGCAGGGAGGGAATTCTTCAGATAGTTCTTGGCTTTGGTATTTCTTGGCTCCTAAATGTTTTAGTTTGCAGTCTATTTATAAAGTCTAAAAGTTATTTTAAAGATGTATTTTAATGGAAAGTCTAAGAACTAAACTACTTGTGATTTTTCGGTTCTAAAAATATCTTAGTTGTGTATGTGATGTGGACTGCAGAGTTTTGCAATAGCAAGGGTTAGTTCTTGGGTAGATTGGGATTTGTTAGGAATTACAAAATGGAGTATCAGGTTATAAAATAATCTGCATCCCAGGGTAATACTGAAGGAGAACTCTAGATTCCTTTAAACACTGAATGCATTGACTGGCCTTCCTTGTATGCATTTCTCTCTTCAAACTGTGCTGCTTTATCCTCTGAAGAAATAAGGGATCTGGTTATTCTGGGCAAAACAGGGACAGCAAGGAGAAAAACCTGTGAATTAAAATGGGATTTCTACTTCTGTCCTCTGCTTCATTTGCATGTTAATCAGGAATGCAGCACTTAAGCAGAGACAGGAACTTTATTACTTGGGGTATTACATATAGTGCACTTTTAAAGTACTCTAGTTTTTTACTGTTGGGTCCTTGCTCTGATATTTGAAAATTCTTCTTTACAGCTTTAAATCTGTTGTGGTTATGTTTCATTTCATATTTTTTCTTGTGTGAAAAAGTCCTTGTTACTAAGGTGGGGCAGCTCTCTAGAGTGTAAGCTCTTCAGGGCAGGGAACGGTCTCTTACTCCACGTTGGTACATCACTGTTGCCTTGACCTGGTCAAAGGCTCAAGATCCTGAGCACTATTGCAATGCAAATAATAAACACTATTGAAAAATAAAGAGTCTTTTCAGTCAATTGGAGTCTTACCCAAGTGTGAACAGAGGGAAATTAGGTGTCAAAGTCAATGCTCTCTGTTATGGGTTCTTTAGCACATAGTGACAATTTAAAATAGAATGAGCTTTATAAATTAGCCATGCAGCTACTTGATAATTTGCAGACTTTAGAAGATTTGCTGGTGATAAATATGGTGACATTTCTTGTTAACAATCAATAGTGAGACTGTACAGATTTACCAAACAAAGGAAAATTCCTACTCTCTGCCCCTGCTCTAAAGGGCTTCCGTAAGTATAAATCACTGTACACTGCAGGATTGCTAAAGCATACAATGAAGTACTTCTGTAAATGCAGAGCATCTAATCATTCAATTCACCACATGAATCACCATCCAGGTAACTGTAGAGGGCATTTGTCTTTTTCTTAAAAGATAGGAAGTTTTTCTAGGCAACGAGTTCATGTGTAGTAGTGATTCCAGACATCTTAGAGAATAGAAATGAAACTTTATGAGCTGAATTCTCTCAGTAAGTATTTTTTTGTCATTTGATGCTTCTTGTGGTTAGGGGACCAGACTCATCTCAGCTGAATATGAATTGTAGGAATGCTGATAGTATAGATAGCATATGTCAAACTGCATTGAGCATAGTGGTCCAAATGCATTCAGTAGGATGGATGGCCCATTTCTGATGCGAGATATGTAATTACACAAGGGCAGGAAGCAAAAGGTGGAAAACATACAAGGTAAAAGTCTGTCTTGATGAGACGGCAAAGATCCCTGTTTAGAGGTGGTGCCGAACTACAGAAGAGTCTCGACTGAACATTCGCTGAATTCTTCTTCCTTCCAAGTGGAACTTTTTATCATTCAAAAGTAAGAAATAAAAGAACTGCTTCTGTAAGTTGTCTTTGACATTCTACTTTTGGAGCAGTGTTTTAGACATTGCTCAGAACAACGTTCTGATTGCCTGGATGATGATTTTCTTATATGGAAAAACCTTCCAGAATCAATGCTGTTCTCCTTCACTTGTAGGCTGAACTTCCCATGACATCAGTCTGTATGAAACCAAGGAGCTAATCTCCTTATCACTGATTGATCTCCAAGGTTCTTTATGATCTAATTTGGTGCTTTTTAAGTGATGCTTCCCCACCCTCATCCCTTTCCTTTGGACATGATGTGCCATAACCTGGTACCTGGCCTTACTGTCTGGGTGTAAAGAGGTGCTATCTGGATGGTTCCTTATCAGTAAATGTGTTTTTCACACTGCTGAGACCATCATTGCTCTCAGTGCAAACAGCTGGGGGAACAGCTATAATTGCTTTCAAGTGGCTTTCTTGTTAGCTGAGAGCAACTACTTGTTCATTTGCAGATGTTGGTTCTTTGTCCCGGGGGCTCCCTGGGACAGATGTTCCCCCTTGTCTCTGCCCTGCAGAGCCCATGCAGCTGCGGCAGAACAGAGATGTAGGGCTGTATTTCACCCACATCTTTGGTTGATGTGGACCTTCTAGATGGAGGCAGCGATGTGGAATTCGGTGGTACAGGCACAGGTTTAGGTAACTTGGAGCTGAATCTGGGTGATGTCATGAGGCCACCTGAAAGTCTCTTGAGGATTACAGCTGCTCCTTCAAGTCCCAGTGTTTGCCCGTAGTGTGTTACTAGGGCCTGCAGCTGGGGGTATTGCTACACCCTCCGCTGCTCTTCAGCATTTATAGGCAGGTAAGGGCACTCCTTTGTTTACTCTGCATCTACCTGGGGATTGCAGTGGTTCCCTTTGGAAACACTCGTTGCCACCACGACCTGCCCCATTGCTGCTACCAGCTGCTTGTTCCTAAAACCAAGCTAGAAACTGGTGTTAGAGCAACAGCCTCCTTCAGTGGCTCATGCATCGCAGAGCAAGAGGCACACATGCTGTAAGGCATGTTTTGCCTGTTGGTTTGCAAACAAATTTAGGATGTTAAGGCTTAAAAGGCATAAAACCTATAAAGGTTGAGGCAGTTTTTGAGTCGTTGCCTGTGGAGGTAACCTTTCTCTTTGCAATGTTTTGCCCCTGCTGAATTTAATGGGAAGGAAAAAAAAAAGAAGCCCAGCTGGGAAGGACTGATTCTACACACCAGGAGAGTCTCCAGCTCTGTGCACTGCCAGTACCGTGCAGCACAGAAGGATGTGAAACTGGGATACAAATGAAATGTGAAGCACAGGGAAAATGGAAGCAACTAGCTTGCTTTCCATGCCATTCTTGTACTTCTGTGAAACTGTTAAGAACCCATGTTGGTAAGTAGCAAAAAATTGCTATACATTAAAGTAAAACAAAGGCAGCATGCAATCATAGTGATGCTGATGGAAGTTGGCAGGTTATTTAATGAAATCTCCCAATATTACAGCAATAGTAAACCAACTTGTTAAACTTCTGAAAGCAAATTAGATCGTTTTTCAATGAAGTGAAAATGCATTTAAGTGATAAATTAACTTACTTGGTTTGAATGGACAGTACAATGCTCTGCTTATGTTTCAAAATGCAGAACCAACAAGCTGTTATTTTTAGTGTTGCAATAAAAAAGTTTTGTCTAATTTGGAGATTGTTGTAATATAAATGGAGATAATTAGTGTGGCGTGAAAACGTACCACCCAAAAGGACACGCGTGGAGCTCTGGTTTTCTCTCAGTGCAGTGAAGTCTGATTTTAGTTGTTGTTTTGTGCTCTGGCAAGTTTTTGACTGGTTTGTGTGAACACAAGGTTTAAAATGCTGCAATGTCTGCTCCTGGCTGAGTAAATTCTTCACCGATGCCTTCTATATTAAGTGTGTCTGTCCCCGCCACAGGGGCTGAAGTGTGATACTTTGCAGACAGCTGAGAGTCTTTCTAAGGCATTCTTTCAGGGGCACTTCTGGTCCATCAGCCTTCCCAAGTGCATGGCTGTGGTGTGACTCCTTCCCTTGCTGCCTAGGTTAAGTCCATGTTTCAGCTGAAGTCCCAAGAGAGCAAAAATAAAAGCAGAAAACGGTTCATGATTCACATCAGCCTTCTAGGACACAAATCTTTTGTTATGCTTTCTTCAGCCGGGAGAATGAGATTCTTTTCTGCTTTAAATTATAAAGTATTTAGAGATGTGCCTTTTTGTTTAATAGCAGAAAAGGCGTTCTTGGTGGGATTGAGGCTGTTGCAGCAGATTAAAAGAGCCCAGGGGAACAACTGATTAACAGAAAGAAAATTAATGTAAAGCCCTTGTGTCTCTGTATTGAGCTCGTAAAGGAGAATACAACTTGCTCAGCAGTCAGCGTTGGAAGATTGCCTTTGAAACTAACATTTTATCGAAACACCATAGTGGAGGGTTATAACAGTAATGGGTACTCTCTGCTCTTTTGTTTTCACTTTCTTCTGAATTGTGATAAAACACTCAACCTTTCATGACCAAACACTGTGGAAACAGGATAAAAAGGCAGAAAAAGATTTAAGTTAGATTGACTGAAACTGTTCCAACTGCTTTTAATGTTTTATTAACAAAATGTTTCAGATTGGAAGCAGAAAATTGCTCTACAGATATTTCAAACTTGAACGTTTCCACATTTTTTTTTTAAAAATGTAATTTGGGTCTTGATCGGGACATCCCTGTGCAAAGTTCCCAGTCTGATGAGTCACTTATTCTGCAACAAAATATTTCCCTGAAAAATCCAACCCCAGGTTCAAGCATACTGACTGATAAGATGTTCTACTCTTCAGATTAGCAAATGAAACATGATAGTATTTTATAAAGCAAATGAGTCATCACTCTTTTTAATCATCACATCTGGTCTAACTCTGTAGTTTGCTGGATGCCTCCAGCTCTGAGTCAGTGGCAGTGGGAGATGTTGGTTCGAGGCCTTCCACTTCTTGCTGGTGTTGCCATCGTCATTGCTGAGACAGTAAAACTGCTTGTTGGCCACAGCTGTGCAGACCAGCTGAAAGCCACAGGTTTGTTCCAGAAATCTCCCAGATAGAACTGGTTTGTACAGCTGTGCCCAAGGGTAGAAAAGGGTCCGCTTGGTTCTTTGGGCAAAACCACAAACAGACAGTGACATCTCCCATGGCTGCTGATCTACACTTAAAGAGTAAAACCACCCTCAGGGCTGAGCCTGGTTCAGCTGCTGGGGCTGGGGCAGGAGCTGCACTGGGGCACTGTCAGGTGGCAGGTCTCAGCCCCAGCTCAGGCTGTGTGGAGTGTGTCTCTGCTGTCCCCAGCTACTCAAGGGAAGAAGAAATTGCTTGCTTCTTTTCCTTTCGGGGAAAAAAAAGTACACCTGGAAGGAGCTTTTTATTCTTTATATTATTCTTTGTGGAATGGCTTCATCTCCACGTGGCAGCATTCCTGCACATCTAGTGCCTGCAGTAATATAAATAAAATAATAAAAATAGGGTGGTACCAGCTACGTGGCCACTTTGATGAGTGTCTTCAATGAGACATCTGCAAAGCAAAACTCTCTGCTCTGCAAAAAAACAGTGGTACAGTTGTCACCAACTACCACACATAGACAGAGGCCAAATTCCCCTGTCCCGAACAGTAATCAGGTAATGTACGTAAGATATAAATTCCTTTTGGTGTCCCGTGATCACAAAAAAAAAGATAATTTGGTGATTTCACAGATCTGGAGCTAAATTCAAGGCAGAAAATTGACCACAAAGCCAACTACTTCCAGAACTAAAAGGTTGTGCTTTTTTTAAGTGTTTTTTTGTTCAATTGACTTAAGCGGGGCATGAGATATGAGTGAAATCTTTTACCTCCAAGATGTCATAGCAGGATTGATCCTAATATTGAAAATCCTTTACTCTATTTTATGTTTTCCCGCCTATATTTTGTGAATTCTTCATCATAAGTGGAAGAAAATTAATAAGCTTTAAATCAAGTTAGTGCAGTTGAACAACAGGCGTGGATAGAGGTAAGGTACAGTAGCAGTCCTGCTTTTAGAGTACTTTAGAAGTGCTGCTGATAGGACAGTATCTATACAGATTGACTAAACAGCTGTTAAAAGAATACATTAGAGTGATGGCAACTATATATTTCGAAAGAATGTCTTTCACTCTGCAAAATACAAACTTATTCCTTTCCATAGGCAGTCTGAGTTCATGCCAGTGGTAGCCATGTAGGTCCTGTGAATTAAATCCCAGGCTGAGGAATGACGTCATTCCCTCAGTTCTTTTTTAATCTCCTTTTTGTGCTGAGAGCAGCCATCTGTCCCCCTCCGGACAATGATGGAAGCAGCTGTGCACGGTGTGCCATCAGGAACAAAAGCCTCTGCTTCGTACCAGAGGGGCAGTGGGCTGCAGGTCAGAGGGAGTTATAAGGATATCAGGGTCAAATGACACCTGTACAGAAAACTAAAACGAGGATTATGTGGCCTTTGTTCACTGGCAGAGAAGTGGGGTCAGTCTTTGTCTGAGTGTTTCTTCAATGGCCATGGGAGTGTGTCTGTGTTTTCAAGGAGAGCTGCACCACTACTTACCCTCAGACTAATCGAGGAACAAAGCCAGCTTCAAGCAGAGGGCAAAGCAAACATGACACAAAACAACTATTTTGAAGGGAAAATAAAACAGCTTGGATACATTTGGGTACTTTATGCAAGTTCAAAGAATGTGATCTCAAGTGGTTTGCGTATCCCGTAGCGTGCCCTTATGAAAGCACAGTGAACCACGCTTTTCAAGTGCAGTCTGCAGCACAGTAGTTCCCCTGCTGCTTTGTGGGAAAAGGGAAGCTGAGTGAGGGCTAAGCTGCTCGGAATCCTCATTCAGGAGAAGAACTTGGTTATGTTTTGAGTGGTTTTTTCTGCAGGGTGAGCTGGAAGGAGCTAGAGGAGGGTATCTGTTCCATAGGATGAAATGGCTCATTCCTGCACGTGCCTTTCTAATTTTCAATACATGGTGCTAGTCCTAATCCTGTCCCAACTATTCTCTCTCTGTGCTGGGTCCATTACAGAACAGAAGCTGATACAGGTGTAAGTTATAGGAACCCTTCTTATGTAACAAGGAGAAAAGTAAAAATGGGGTAAGGTCCAGGCATATAATGAAATAGATAAATAAACCTAGCGGAGTACAGCGCCTTCTGCCCTTTCTTTAACCCCCCATCACTTTTGTCTGCTTTGTTTCTAAGCAAACAAGCATTTTGAAGCCAGAGATATACCAGGGGTCATACAGCCTTACTACTTCTTTTGGGATGGCACTCCAGGATTTGACCCTGTCTGTCATTAACAGGGTGACATTCCTTGAAGTTGGTGGGATAGGTGCATGTATTTCACAAATGCATAAGCTGTAAACACTGTACGCTCCCATCTCAGGGGAATGTGTCCTGGGACATCCATGGATATACGTCTGAGCTCAGACAACCTGCAAGACAGCTGTGGCTGGGCCATCACCAAAACCGGTGATCCCTTCCATGCCACAGTTCCACTTATGGATGTGGAAAATTATTCCCTATTGCCCTCTTTGTCTTTTGTGCAATGCATTGCATAAATAATGCTGAAATAAAGGTTCATAGTTATAAAGCACAGCATTTTTATAAAACTAGCATTTCTCCCTTTTTTCCTCGTTAAGGGCTGTTGGCTCAGGCATGTTAAAAAGTATTTTTTTCATCCTGAAAACATGTTGTGTTCTTATTTGCTAATTGCCTCCTTTGTTTCCTAAATGGCATGAATAAGTCTTTTCAGCTTACACTGTCTACTTAGCTTATGCCTTTTTATGGGAAAAAATCACAAGATGCTACAGTAGAACACGACAGAAATACTACTAATGATGGAAAACACAGGACTACATTTCTAGGTCACTGTACTGTGTAGTTTATCTGAAGGTATCGTGACTGCTGAGCAGCAGTGTAATTTGGTCATGTGAATTAAGTTTGAGACTGAAGCTTTAGAGTTCTTTTGTGCCACCAAGAAACTGATAAAACTAGAGAAAAGTCCTGTTTGCCGCTTCTGATGTTGGCACTGCTCTCCCTGCAAATTGCTTATTATTCCCATCTCCCTGTGCGAGCTAAATGAGCAGAGCAACACAGCACTGAGAATCCACTCCTGAGCTGTTACTGTCCAGGAAGAATTTTACAGATTGCCAGTTTTTTAGACAAGATGATCACCAGTTCCTGAATCACTGGTTCACAAATTATTTGTTCTCTTTCAACTTCAGATAAATCTCTATTTAACCCACAATAAGGTCTCTTATTTTAAGCTGTCTTAAGCTCGGGCAAAACTTAGGGTGCTGCTGTTGGTTCCCAAGACTGCCACAGCATACTTTACATTCTGGCAGCTTTGTTGGCGTCACTTTACAGCTCCTCCAGAGATCAGCCAGCTCTGCCGAGCGGTTAGTGGCTCCGGACATAAATGCCATTGCTGTCTGACTCTGTTCTTTCTGGGAAACTTTCCTGAAGCCTGTTTTCCTCCACATTTTATCATAATCCCAGGAGGGGCAAACTTTTCTTCTTCTGTATGACCAGTTGCTTTGACTGCAGTCTGTACAACTCAGCCTAGAGTGTGTGCTGCAAGGCTGAGCTGGTCTTACTATGAGGGTAGTTTACTCTCACTAACATCTAGAATCAGAACTCAGAGAGAGAAACAGAAAAACTTTTTTTTTTTAATATTATGTTTATTTTTATTAAGTTTTACTGTGTATGGAGATGATAGCCAGTTATTGTGCTACCTGGAGATATCACCTGGCTGTAGGGTGTAGTAGCCAGAGAAATTACAATTAGCCCAAAAGTAAGGGTATAGGTGGAGTGCTGTGTATCCATTTGAGCGTGTAATGAGGCATATGGTCAAACATCATACAACATAGGAGCTGTATAGCACGAAGATTTATTATCAAGCTGACATTAAACAGATTTAATGCAGTCTCACAAAACATGGTCCTCAGTGTAACCCTGTGATTGAGCATGACATCCAACCAGCTCCTTTGAGCAGTTTTGGTTAATAACAAGCAATTATGGTTAATGACAAGCCCACATGAGCAAGCCAAATGGGTCCCAAGGGAAGGACCACTGTTGGCTCCTGTGCCTCCAGCCCTTTTGCCATATTTTTCTTTTCCTCTAATCACATCCTTTCAAGGGCACTGTGCCACCACACTCACAGGAGTCTCCTTTCTCAGAAAGGTTCTTGCTTCCCTCTCTCTCCCCAGACAGGGAAGTAAGTGCGTCAACTTCTCCACTTCTCTTTGTGGCAGCTCAGTGGGTTTGGCTCTGGTTCAGGCTCTGCAGTCTCCTTGCAGGGCAGTGACAGTTTTAATCAATGGCAAGCTGGCTTTCCTAAACAAAGTGCTGTTTCTTCAGAAAGCAAGAGCTTCACAGTGAAAATATGAGCAGGTCATAGCGGTGTATAGTTTACATGGTGTTGAGACAGCATCCACTGGCCATCTGGATAAAAACTATAAAGTTTAGGCTTTTTTTTAAATCTCTGTCTCTTGACTAATAGTCCCATATATTGCAGACAGCATGAGTCACTTCCTTCTTAACTCATAGAGGCCATTGTATGTCATATTAAGTTGATTATGTTGCTAGACTGTTTCCTCTGCGGGTGAGATGTCAAAATACTAGCTATCTATATAGTCAGCATTAGAAATCTGTATCAATTACAGACTGATCTCTGTACAGTTATATTTCTTGAAAAAGTTTATTCAATGAGCCCAGATAAACATATAAAGGTGCGTGCAGCTGTGTAACAAATGATATGTTTCCAGAGAGTGAGTCTTAGCCAAACTGAAGTATGGAAAGTATTGATAACCAACACACAGTAATTATTTTATAGATATGGTTGAAGCTGGTAAAATAAATTATTCCTTAATGAATTTATTCTAAATTTGAATAGATAACAGATGAATAGATATAGAAAATAGTTCAGAGATAATAATTTCACAAAATTTTGAGTATCTTAAAGTAAAACTATCTGTTTCTACCTGAGCCATTGAATTTTCTTATATGATCCATAAATACGCTGCAAGAAGGCAGTTCAAGCTTACCCATTTTAGACTTGGCCTGTCATAGAAGAGGGTGAATCACTGTCTGGAGGTTTCTGGTTTTCTCCTTTGGTTATAAAGCAAGAAGAGGTTTCTGGTTTAGATTAGACGCCTGCCATCCATCCATCCATCCATCCATCCATCCATCCATCCATCCATCCATCCATCCATCCATCCATCCATCCATCCATCCTATTCTTAGGTGTTTATTTGTTAGAAAAATACTGTTAGTTATGCTGTCCATAAAACCCATCATCACTGACAGAACGAGAAGATCATTGTAGAATTTTTACAAAAATTATGTTTGAATTTTAATTTGTGTACAGACCAGATGTTATCATAGAGACACATTAATTTATAGGTGTGATAACAGAACTCAGTCATGTACATTGCAGGCAGCCAAATTCAGTCAGTTACACGTGTTATATCCCCACAGTGAACAACAAGTCATTCTGAAATCAATTCAGTGCAGTTTCCCCGAGAAAGCCCTATTTGCAGATGAAGTGGCTCCTGCCAGCCCCATCCTGGGGGACCTCGTGTTCCTCTTTTTCCATAGCAGCAGCAGTGGCAGTGGTGTCCAGCTCTGCTCTCATCTGCCCCACTTAGCCCTCATGCCTCCCCTCATTTGTCCCTTTGCTACCATTTTGGCCATGAATGTTAAGCACAGAGGAGAGAATCATGAGCTTGGCCAGAAAAGCATCGCTAATAACCTTGACAAGTATGGAGATGGATTGGGAAGGATAAAGGAGAGAGTGGGAGGGAAGGAAGTCGAGACAATAAATAGGCTAGACCTGCTGTTACCATGTTAATCTCTACAGGGTTATTTAAGGGAATTGCAGTATTAGTTCATACTATACCTATATCCCTTTCTTATTTCTGCACTATTTCTTCCTTGATACTGACATTATATTTGTAACACAATGTATATTTATTATAGTTTACAAAACTAAGAAATCAGAATACAATTTCAGACATATTCAATATAATGGTGGATGGAAAATACACAACTCATTAAGTGAATTGCCTGACAACATAAAAGCTTTTAGTCCACTCACTATTTTTTAATTGAAGATGACTGTGTAATAGTGTATCACATAATGTGACCTCCAGTTGTTGTTCCAAAATAGACAGTAGTTTATTATATTATTGCTCTATAAGAGGCTTACAGCAGCTATTATTTTTAATAATAGTCTCACTAGTGCCTTCCTGATTCTACAATATTTCACCTTTGGCTGTTGTATTGTTTGGTTGACTACACTGTTTTGAGAAAAATAATCATGATGCATACAGAAGAATCTGTTTGAAAAGGATTTAAAAGGGGATCTGAAGTTTAGGAGAGATTATATTTCCATTTGCTGTAGACAAATTATGTCTTCTATCTGTGGGGTAGAGGACTGAATACCCTGTGAGAAAGAAGTGTACATAAATGACAACTGGTTGCCGCAATGCTAATAAATGATCAATCACATTAATTTAGAAGAGGTGTAAATACTACAATTTTAATATTTTAACATCAGAGCATGTACTACAGGAGTCCTCCTAAATGAGCAGTGCGTTTTTTCCCAAAGTGGGTTAGCTGCAGAAGATAGGTGTGATTGGTGGTGATGGAAATGCAGCCAGGCTCTCCAGAATAGGAGCCAGCGTGGATAATGCGCTGCCATGAGCACTTACACGTGTTGGTGACAGCTGCTCAGAGTCACAATTTGCAGAGTTACTGGTGGATATTGGAAAGAAAAAAAAAAAAAAGAAAGTTGAGATTCCACGTAGTAAAAAGCAAAACTATAGATAAATCTTAAAACTTTAAAAAAAAAAATAATAACAGCGATGCTTTGTTTTTTTAACAACAGTGTCCAGTTTACTGAGCGACAGCTCACCTGAAAGGAAATTTTGTGTTGGAAACAAGACACTCTTGGGTTTTAGGTGGGGAAGAAGCACCCTTGAGGACTCCAAATGGATCTGCATTTGGGGGAAACCCTCAGCAGTTGCCTTTAGAGCCCTGTTGAACAGAGGAGTTTGGCAACCAATTAACTTTAAATATATTCTTTTTATTTTTGATTCCCTGGGAGAAATTTGATGGAGTCTCCCCTAAAAGCAAATTGGAGAGCAGCAGCAGCTCAGTTGCTGTGTGCTCTAACTCACTCTCTAGCTCCTGGCCTCGTGCTGTGGCTTTTCCCAGCCCTGCTCACCTCTGCAGCCTCTGCTCACCTAACTGGGATCAGGAGCCTTCCCAGTGGAGGGGAGGGTTTCTTAGGAAAGTGGATTTTACAAGATCAGGTTGGCAAGCACCACTCTGCAGGCATTGTGCTTGGCTCTGTGTTCTGAGTGTTTTCTGCTTGGAGCCTATGTCCTCCCACTTCTTCAGCAGCACAGAAGCCTTTTAATGGCAGCCGGCAGTGCCATGGCAGTGAGAAGCATGGACTGGCAGCACTGTGGTGTGGCAAAGGCCTTTGGCTGACTGGTCTCCACCACTGTTTCCCCTCTGTGCCCTGTGTCTTGCGAAGAGATGGCTTCTTTGACGTGTTCTGAGCACGTCGTGGGAAGTGCTCCGTGGGAGAAAACTAGGAAAAACCCAATAGCTGCAAGATTCTTGCACCGTGTGTCATCTCCACCACGTGTCTGCAATTGAGCAAACACAATCTGCCTGGCAGATTACCGGGGACACCGTGCCTGCAAGGAAACAGGCCCCTCTTTGGCCTGTGACTGTATTTATGTGCAGTGTTAAGTGTATTTAGTTAGAGATCAGTCACGGATTTGTCATAGTTCCTCATCAGGGAGCAATCTCCTTTTCACTTGTGGTGCAGCCCAAGGAGACGTGCCTGTGCTTCTCCTCTCCTCGCCGTAGCTGTGCACATCAGCAGGCAGAGCAGTGAGCCAAGGACCTGCCACTTGGTACCCCTTTCCTGCCAGCCACGGGCGGGCATGGTGGCAGCTCAGGGAGAGGAGCCATCGCTCCCACAGTGTCTCTTCCCACCGCACTGGAGCTGGCACATGGAGGAGCCGGCCAGAATGCAGAGTTCCCCCACCACTTGCTTCCAGCAAGTCCTCTGCACTGCCCACACGACTACAGCAGAAATCATGCCACATGTACAAAACCAAAAACTTGCCATGCTGCAGTTTGTTCTTTCCTACCCCCGGGGCCTTTGTTAGCAAACAGGACGCCAGTCTGTGAGTGGAGAGACAATGGTGTGGTTCAGCTCACGCTGCGGAGGCGCGCTGGAAATGGTGCAACAGCTGAGCCTCCCTGTACCCCATCCCAGACCCTCCTTCAGTTTTATCATTCTGGTTCAATGACATTCATTTTGCTGTAAATGCCCAATTTCCTATGTAGTTCAAACGTTACAAAGGGACTAGTAAACTAGAATTATATATTACGCAGAAATGTTTTGGTCTGAAAACACAGATAACCCATATTTGCTTTTCAACCTTCACTAGTTTAGACATACAGTGACAGTCAGCAATAATATTTTTAGCCACTGGCATTCTCCTCTTCACCTGCAGGCTAACTCACTAACTTGATCAAGAGCTCCTCCTTAAATGAGTTGACACCATGCGCAGTAAATTATGTATTAAGGGAGAAAAAAAAACAGATAAAAGAGAGCACTGGGCTGAGTCTGTGGTATCAGTACATTGGAACTGATTGCTGCAGAGAATTTGCCATTGCTGAAGTTTACGTTATACTTAGAGAGGGACAAGGTGGTATATGTTATCCAGCTCAGTTTTCCATAGCCATTTTAGACACCAAACCTGTTAGGGCTTTGTATGATTAAGCTTCTTAAGAGGATGCACTCACTGTTGAGCTTCTGTGCACATTCTGTGTTTGCAAGGGATCCTGCTAAACAACTGTCTAAACAGGGCCCAAGCATGGTAGATACTCAGGGCGTAAAGAAAATTTCGTTTATGGTAAGCAGTAAATACTGCTCTGTCTTAGTCATATGAACTGGTTTGCCTGAGTTGTCCTCCCCCAAGTCTATTAAGTTTAATGCTTCTGTGTGAACACGCAGAGTTTCCATTAAATATGCCTGTATGTCTGATCCCAGGCTGACACTCTGATATTCCAAAAATAGTTTAATAAATTGAAATTCCAAGATGTATCATCATAAGCCTGTCACTTGAGTATGAAATCTGCCATGTTATGTAAAAAATATTGGTTATATAATGGGATTTTTATCAGTCTAGTGACATAAATGCAAATATTAGAGCATTATTAGGAAACCGACCTCTCCCTGACTTTGGATATGTTATGCTGGAAGTCAGAGAAAAAAGTAGCTTATACGGGGATTTAGATGCTGTAGTTTCAGAGGTGTTGGACAACTCAGAGTTAGTTTGGGGGGTTTCTTCCAGATAAATGTAAATACATTTTAAATGGCACTGAGGAAAGAAACTGGAGTGTTATAAGAGCTTTGAGCAACTCCAAGGTTTCCTTCATGATGGTCCAAACTTAAGCTGTTGCTGGTGGGGTTAGAGATGTCCCAAAACCCAATGCTTCTTGCCTCTTGAAATAGGTGGAGAGAGAGCTGGGGAGATATAGTCTGTCTGTCTTCTGGAAAGCACATAAAGGTTCTGGGCTAGCAGAAACGGAGACTCACTCGCAGGAAGACATATGGAAGAGCAGCAGGGGTTTCCTGCAGGCAGAGCAATGTTCATACATGCATCACAGCCAGTTGTCATCAGTGGTCAGATAACAGTGCCAGGCCCTGGGGAAAGGTTGAATGGGCAGCAACTGCTCAGGGAGCAAAGACTGTGTGGAAATCCTCCCTACTAGGGAGCAGAAGCTTTGGAGTATGGGAGCACGTAAAAAGTGGTGTTGTGAGTTACCTGGAAAAGAAAGGAATGAAATATGCTATACATAGAAGTAAGTGCACCATTTTATAACTGAGAAGCTGATTTTGCAGGTTGCACAACTTTCTGAAAACCCTAAGTAGGGTACTATCTGAAATTGCACAGCCTGATGTTACCAACGGATGACCATCTGTCTCCATGGGCTCTCAAATCAGAAGAGCATCACTTTTACTAGAAGCAGGCAGTCTGTATGGTGGAGAGTTTAGTAAGTGAATTAGATGAACCCTCTGACTTTTCAGCCTGAGGTAAAAGCAGACTGAAAAAATAGATGCAAGGTCAACTTCACAAGTTAATATAAATGAATTAAATATTTTAATTTCACATATTTTCTGGGTTAGTTGAAGTGGGGCAGACTGTAAAAGGCTGATGTGCTCTTTAGCATCTCTGGTTCAAAGAAGCAGTTTTCCCAGTAGCACTGGTATCCTCGCAGTTTGCTCTGTCACAGTTTGCTTGAGTGTTAGGCACACCTTAGAGAATTAAATCTCACAGTGCTCTGCCTAGCAGGTAACTGCTACCCTCCTCTTATGGGTGGAGAATTGGCATATTCAGTAAAGGAGTAGAAGAGGGGAGCTGGAGAGAAGGAGACTGGTGGGGAGGGGGCACTGAATGTGCTTCCCAGGGAATTCTCAGTATTGCACATGTGTGTCCTGGGACAGGGAACTACCTGCCTGTAAAGAAGTGGATCATCTGTCCAAAGTAACACTGAAAGCTGTAGCACAGACTGGTCAGGGTCCCGATACCTCCTGTCCCTGGGCTTTAGTTAGAAATCAGTTCCCCCCCAAAATCTGTAGATGCAGGTAACCAGATGACTATTGTTGCTACCTTGCAGACCCTGTTCTGCAAACGGGGCTGTGCATATGGGCTTCCTACATCCACGTGAAGTTCTCCCTCTGCCTTCGCTCAAGCCGCAGGGCTCCAGGGCTTCCAAGCCTGCCCAGTCCCAGCTGGGCTTTCAGCTTTACCTGGACGTGAGCTACCTCAGTGCGTGCTTATAAAATGCTCAGTTTAAAACATGGCATGAAAGCGCTATTGATGCTTGGAGCACTGCTGAAATTTTTTCCCCCCCTTGTACAGGATATGAAAAAGGAAACAAAAAAAAATCATTTTTGTTTGCCCTGTAAGATTAAACAATCATCATGGTTTTAAGGGCTTAATCTGCTGGCACGCAGACTGCAGGCTGATAAGTCCCCGAGCCTGAGCGTACTTGGATGCAGCGCTGGGCTCAGTTGTGTGCGCTTTCCAGGGGCTTTGTGTTGGTTTGTTCATTTTTTAACGCGGCGCGGGGTTGGAAGCGATCTGTCCCAGGAAATGCCTTCGGGGGTGAAGCGGTAACACTGTGTCCGCCCCGGCGGGTGTTGGGAGGGCAGCGGGGCTCGCCCGAACCCGACCCATTGTCCCAGGCGCGCATCCGCCCTCAGACATCGCTCGGCACAGGCCGTCACTTATTCAGATGCAGAAGCTCCTTCCGTCCCACAAGGCGGCCCATGCAAGTCACATGCCGGAGGTGTCGGCAGAATGGGCTGCAGCCGCTTCCAATCTGCTGTCTAACATCAGGAGCAGCTGGGCGAGCTGCAGCGCGCTGGCCGCGGGCGGGCTCCCCGGCGCCGAGGGAGACAGGGAAAAGATTTGGGATCCCAGCGCTATGTTCTCGGAGGATCTGTGGCTGGAGAATGAGAAAAGCTGCGCTGTTGTTCACAAGTCGAAGCGAGGAAGGAAGCGCCAAGAGCTCCTGGCCGTGGCCCTGGGGGTGAAGGTGGGAGTGAAGGGGGCACTTCTGTGGCAACCTCTGAAACTCTTTGCCTATTCACAGATCACCTCCTTGGTCAGAAGAGCGGCCTTAACTCAAAACGACAACCACTTCAACTATGAAAAAGCACACAATTTTAAGGTAAGCACGACTTCCTATTATTTTCAGCGAAAAAGTTCTGTTGAGGCGCCTCACATTTTGGTGTTTGCCGTGATGAGATTTGCACGCACCTATTTATAGTAGGTCTGAGAAAAGTGTTGCAAAATGCGTTTTTCTCTCTACTTTAAGTTCCCTTAAGTGCATTCTTGGTGTGCTGTTACACAGGTCTCGCTGCTCCCCGCACTACTTGACTGGCAGCTTAGCTCTTTTCCCAGGTTCAGTTTTCTTTCTTATCCGGAAACAAAGTACTTCATATTGATTGTCTTTATCTTAAGCGTGTACGTACTTTTAAATAAGAAAAAGGCCCCTTTTCAAAATCTAGCTATTATCAGAAAAACCTTTTGGACCATTCCTGTTTTCAGAAGTTGCGGGAGCTTGGGTGCTCCTAACAATGAAACAAATCACAGTGGTGGGTATTGTCTCCCAGCTTTTTGTTCCACCACCATATGCTAAGGAAATGCTTTCAGAGTCCCTGAAAGCTGAGCTCTAGGACGTGATCTGATGTTTTCTTGTCAAACGACAACAAGTTGCTGAACTGGGCTGTTTAAAGGGATCATCTTTTTGCTGCCTCATGCATAAAAAAATCGGAGTCTTAGGGATTTTTCCCCCAAGCGCTGTCCCTGGCAGACTGCAGCAGGGAAGTGACTCAGCTTTGGAAAGGGACCTTCCAGGCAGCTTGTATTAAAGTGTTTTGCCAAAAGGAGTGTGCTGGTTTCAGAGTATGCCAGCCAGTTACCGTATCTAATGCTGTCAAATTGCGGTTTGATGCTTATCGGGATAAGCATCGGGAATAAGAGATAGCAACAACACAAGAAAGGAATTTATCTCGGCTTTGAAACCTCAGGTTCGTTAAAGCTCCTTGAGGATCCTGATCTGGGTCACTGTCCGACTAGTTCAACTCATTAGCAGAATGGGAATTTTCTGATGTTCATCTAGGGCCTGTCCAAAAAGGAGAAACACTGATTAAAATAACTTCAGTTAGCAAAAAAAGTTTCACTTCTTATTTTTCTACATACTCTGCTGTGCAGACATCGGTCTCCTATGCAGTGCTTCTGCTGTAGTTGGCAAATCAATTATTTAATATTAGTGAGCAAAGCAGATAACAGCATCCCTTTTCTCATTCTCATTCCTTGAACCAGACTGCAGAAAAGTCAATGTTTATCTCTGATCGACACTGAAGGAAATAGGGGAAATACTCCATGTTTTCTTGCTTGATTAAGCCAGCTTTCATTCTTTCTGGATTTTGCCCTCATTATCATTTTAATATCAAAACTATTTTAGTTTAACTAGAAAATATTTTCTCATGACTGAGACTTTTTTTCACTTTGACCCATGCATTCCTTCCTTTTCAAAATTTCCCTTGTTTTGACTTTGATTTATATTTGGACATATGCCCAGTTAACTTTGCCTTTACACAATATAACTGTTGTACAGTCTCTGTTCCTTTCTGTTTCAAAAGAGTCAGAGTTTAACTGGAAAATCACATGATTAAAACAGATATGTATTCAAAGGCTTGACAGCAGAAAATTATTGTTTTATTTTACTAAAGGCAATAACAAACCTTAGGGAACAAACATTTTTAAAATAATTATTCAGAAAGGTCAACCAAAAGTGTTAAATTTGCTTAATGAACAAATATGTTCACTATGCAAATACAGTTAGTTTTCCAGAGGAATATATGAGAACAATTCTAGTTGTTGAACAAAAAATGTGGATAGTATACTTGGAATAGAATATTTAGATTTAAAACATGTCTAAATTCAAGGCTAATATCTTTTATATATTCCATATTCATTACATAAAAGGGTTAAGAAGTTATTTGGAAAAGAATGGCTTTATGGGTCTTGGAACAAAATTTTTAAAGGCTTTTGACAACGCTCAGGCTATGATGATATGGGATTTAAATGAAGCACAGTGCTATTTTGCAGACATTCAAAAAGTTGTCTTTCTCATTTTTAGGTGAATATTGAAATGTATTGTATCATTCACCTCAGTTCCTGGGGATAAAAGTTATGTGTTACACTGTCCCTTATAATCATGTCATAGGCAATTCTTCATGACAGGCACTCTTTAGCTCTTGTCCTTTAGCTGTGAAGAATCCTAAAAATGAAGGGCACATTTTCAGCAAAGCTGATGAGGTTTTTGTACGTCTTACACCAGAGATCTTACTGGAAAAGGGAAGGAACAAAAGGAAGAATTAAACTCAAGGCACAAGTTCAGAGCAAGGACGGTTGTCCCCCCATCCTTGCCAAGCTAATACAAAATTAAAAAGCAGTGTTGAAGTTTGGAGCATGAGGGCGCCAGGTTATGCCCTTCTGAGCATCCATGCTTTCTCATTCAACCTCTCCTCCAAACTTCAAGACACTGGAGGCAAATGAACAAAAAAAGATTTAGTATCCAGGCTGATTGGTTAAGCTGGGTTCATCCTGAGCACACCACGCAGTCACATGGATTTAGGTTTGGAGCTGGCGTCTGTCTGGCAGGACAACTTTACATAAGCCAGTGTAGACATACTGTAATTCAGGAAAGGGAATAAATCTCCGAAGCCCTGTTTAGAAAAACACAGAGGTATTTCTCCTAGCTATGTGGGTGTCCGCCTAACTGGATCCTGAAGTCCTCTTGGCGTTGGGATCCAGGAGGCTCTTTCAGAGGCGCTTTACCTCCCAGCCTCAGTGGAGTCCCAGCTGGTGGTGAGGTCAACCACGTGCCTGAGGGCAGCAGTGTAGAGTTTGGGGATGCTCCATGCTCTTTGTTCTAGGCTGGGAATTCATGAGAGGGCTTCTGTGCTCCTTAAAGTGAGCGAATACAGCTGAATAATGGGCATTTACCACAATACTCTGCCTGTTTGCCACCATAGCGTGGGCAAATCCCATTTGCAGGCGGGCTAGCGGAGTAAAGGCGGCTCATTACAGACAAGTCATATCTGCTGGGAGAGAGGAGGCTCTGGGGTAAATTCCCACTTGTGTTAAGCACTGCATATAATCCTGCTTCTGGGAGCCAAGGGGTTTGGGGACACATTTTTTACAGACATCTTGAAGATTATGTGCATTCTTTTTAACAAAAATAACAGCAGAGTCAGCTTTTCTTCCCTGCAAATGGCTCACGTTCAGCAGGAGTCCACAGGAGAGTACAAATGTGCAATGTATTCAGGGAAAAGTCTGTAAAAAAATATTATTTTCTTTGGAGACAAATAGAACTTTATTCAAACCCAGACACAAACAATAAAATTGTCTTAGAAACTACACTACATAATGCCAGTAAAAAAACATGTGTTTCAATTCAAGGCAACTTTTTGTCTCTTTCTGCAATATTGCTTAAGGCATTATTTTGTTTTGCCACTGTACTGGCACTCCTTAAATTTGGTCTCAGTTCCTCCCTCTGCGAAGATGACTGAGACACAAAGTAAAAGTGAATAAGGTAGCACCCACAGGAGGATGCTGCCATTTGAAAGGAAAGGCACTGAAGGGGTGAAGGTGAGAGCAGAAGCAGCAACAAGAAGAGACATGCACTGTAGTGTTGTGTGAGACTGTCCAGCAGAGGAGAGACAGTAAATGGAAGGAATGACTTTTCATCGAAAGAGGCTGAAAGACGGAACAAGAAAATTTCAGTGTATAGTTTGAAACATCATGGTTTTGGCTTATTTGAATAAACAGTTCCTTGAAAATTCTTTTTGAAGTTGGAATTATGTGTCAACTCTAGCCCAAGCAGCCCAAGCCTATTCTGTGTGTACACAGAAAGGTTTCTTGAGACAGCAGGATGGGATAGGGACCAGCAATAAATAGCTTCTGATCATATTTCCAAAAACTCTAAGCCCAGTCCATTTGTGATGATGTGGTTACAAAGAATGGGGCAAAACCTAAAACCCCATCTCAAAAACCTAGGACCTGCTGTTACCTTTCCCTGTTTAAAAGAGATATAAGGCCCATCTTGCAGGCAAAATTTCCATTTACCGTTCAAAAATGTTTTTAAGAATAGAATTCCTCTGTTATTTCTTTAAAATCAGTGTCAAGCCATGACAGTTACCTTCAAAACTGCACTTTTTTTTTTAAGAGACTTCTTGCACCTTCATCTAGAAAGTTTTGAAGATCTCCCTTTTTTCACTTCGAGATTATTCCCCTGTTTCAGCTTGGCCAGAAACCACCAAGACTAGCTTTTCACAGGGTGTTTCAGCTGGAGACTTGCCATTTGAGCTAAAATGCAGATCTGTGAAAAACTGAAGTGAATGAATAAAGAGAGCTCAACTTTGAGGGCCACCAAGCTGAATGGAACGAGGGAAGGGTGCGCTGTCAGCACTTCTCCAGTGGAGCCCTCAGCCAGCATTGATGACTTTCCAATTAATGGCAGGAGAGATCAAGGATAATCAGCTACCATTTTCAAAATACACCACAGCAAGATCAGCTGAAATAAGCTTTATTCATGCGAGTAGGCCCCAAATATCCTAGCAACTGCAGCGGACTTTATGTGTGAAATGGTGTGTTTTTAAAAGTCCTGACTGAGCTTTTACAGCCCCTTCTCACAAGGTTAGCTTTTGTAAACTGCTGCAAAGCAGAAGACACAGTTAGCTATCTTCCCACAGCAGATGATTTCGCCCACAATGAAGTGCAGGTGGAGACCTACTAATTATGTGGCTTTCAGTCTAAAAATGGTAAAGATGCAGGCATAATTAGTTGTATCTGTAGTTTTGTATCCACTGAAGGTCACACAGTGCATATGACTGAAACTCAGTCACCAGTTTGATGTTACATACAGCTGTTTACCCCCCCGAAAAGCCATGTCTGAAATTCATGCTACCCGCTCTTCAAAATAAAATAAAATGAGAAAGAAGTACGTGGCTATGTCTATTAATATATCTACCTCAGACTTTATTGCAAAGTCTTGTTTAACAGAGATACATGTTTTTCTGAGAGGTAAAATACCATTTCAAAAAATAATTATGGCCAGTCAGACATTCCAGTTTTGTCCTTTCACTGTCAATTGGGAGGAAGAATTACTATTGCTTTAAGCGTCTTCATACAATCATTTGACTGAGTAGTTAGTCAGGAGCCATCTGTACTCAGGCTCACAGTTTTATCTGGAAATCAGAAAGAGATGTCTGTATTAAAATCACAATACTTCATCTTCCTGGACTCAAGAGTACAGGCTTGTGTAAGTGCGATCCTGCAGACGAATGGGGCGCAAACATTAGCAAGCCAAATGCTGAGCCTAAAACTTCACAGTTTATCTGAAAAGGGCAATGACCATTTTTTCACTCTATGAAAAGCAAAGAGCAGCTTTCCCCATCCCAGCAGGCAGAAGCAGCCTTTCAGCCATCCACCCAACGGATAAACAAGAGCAGAGAAAAGAAAAAGGACACATGAGCAGCCAGAGTGTGCATGATTTCTATTTTGTTAGGCTCAGTTGAGTCTCTGGCCACAAACTAGCTTATACCATGTCCATTCACATGGGCATAGACCTCACTATTTACTCTTTGTTTCAATGAAAGTGAAATGCTTGCTTTACCAGAACACTCATCTTAAATAAAAAGGTCTTCCACTGTAGCCCTTAGGAAAGCGGTGTTGGAAGCAGCAGTGGTGTGCAAAACCTGGCTGTGGGCTCTGTCAGCACACAGCTCATTTTATTCCTTACTTACTCCTGCGTGGACTGTAGCGAAATGAAGTCCAGTCTGCTGTAAAAGACTCTACTGACATCTCTTCCCTATGCGAGTTCACTATACTAACTAGAGTGGGGAAGGGTGCTGTTTGCTTCTATCTACAGCTCCTTCCATTATTAGTTTTACTTTTTTACTCCTGGGTTCCTCCCCTCCACTGTAGCTAGAATGTCAGCTAGCAAAAATGATTTGGTTTTAGTGTTCTACACAGCCCAGTTCTCTTTCATGTTAAGCCTACTGAAACGTAAACTGCAAGATCAAAGCAAATTTGTATTCCCATGGTTTATTTCATCTAGATTTTGGAAGGATGTGGGCACTGCGTGCTGAAGATTTACTCCTACTGAGTCTTCTGTTGTTTATCCATTTCAGTTGTTCCATCTGTCAGACCATCTGCCTCCCAATGACCCCATTTCTTTCTCCCACCCCCATTTATATTACAGGTCCATACGTTTCGAGGTCCACACTGGTGTGAATACTGCGCCAACTTCATGTGGGGTCTCATCGCTCAGGGAGTGAGATGTTCAGGTAGCCCTTCACCATTTTCTGTCATTCTCCTCAAATGCTCAGACGTCTGTCCCATCCCAGCCTGCACTCCCTGCAGGAGTAGGGGCCAGGATGTCTTTACAGAACAAGGCAAGAAATCCTCCTGTAGAAGTTAGAGCATTTTCATTTGCCTCATTAGGTGGTTTAGAAATGAAGCCATCGGCCTTTGGCTGCTGAGAGTGCCTTTTGGTAGCACCTTGGTCCTGTCTGTGCCTTGGTGTGTACGTTAAAACTTGTTATTTATGGTAAAGTTATCCCTGAATGTTTTTATGTCTTAAGAAACAAACACTGGAAATGACAAATCCAGCCAGGACCTAGGCTTCATAACTGGTCTTTTTTGCCACCAACTGCTGGTAAGTGCCCTTGTCTGCAAAAAAGACTGCCACCTGTTTCCCACAAAAATGCCATGTATTGCTGCAAGTCTGAAGTATCTCACCTCAAGATAAAACCAAAAAATACAACTTTCATTTTCCAAGAGGGATTAGTTTTCTGGTGCCTCTATAGCTGAATTGACATTTTAATAGTGCCTTAATTATTTTTATATTGTTTGTTCTTTTGTGGGGGAAAAAAATGATCTTAGAAAAATGCAATAATCATCACATCATGAGCTTTTGTAGTATTTGGTGCATTGCAAACAGGTTTTCGTAACTTCTTTCTGCAGATCTGTGATCACTTCCAAAAGTTGGTTGTCTTATCTCTGTCTTACCTCTCCCTGCCCTGACCTCCAGGCATTCCTGATCTCTGACTGGCACCAAACACCTCCAGCCCTGACATCTGCCTTCCATGGATGGGGGAGGTGGTTGTTACCTAAAATTTAGACTGCAGTTTGAAGGATCAAAATACCTTTCACCAATGCAGTTTTAATAAGTGCAGCCTCAGCTACTGCTACATTTTGTCTGCCTGTAGGTGAATGAGGACAACACAAATAATATAAGAAGGAGATTAAATGAGGAATAGTAGTTTTGCTTTTCAAGCTATTTGATCTTAAACACAAGTGTACAAAACCTGACCTCACTAATGCATAGTGCTGTATTTGTTCACATACATAAAATATTAAACTTATGAAAAGGCTTATTTATTTAGTATGACACATAATACACTCCCTCATTAAATTACCGACATTTAACTCTAAGTAGACAGATGCATTTGGATGTAACTTCACATGTTTGGAGAACAGCACTGAAAACAATGCAGGGAAGATACTAAGTATAGCTGCTCACACTGGTTGAAATTTCACAGAACAATGTATTATGCAGTAATAACTGCATGGAGAAACACACAAAACCCCACCCAATTCCATTAAATGTTTAGGTGTGTTTGTATATGATTTTGCTTGATTAATATTTTATGGAGTATAATACTGAAATGCACTGCAAGTTAATAGAGTCATGTTTATATTTTTAATAGCTTAATGTTAACTCAACGGGTACCATCAGTGATGGACATGACTGTAATAGCATTAAAACAGGAATCAGAGTGATGTGAGATAATGCAGCTCACAATGCTTGTGTTTACTTTACTGAAGCTTATAAATTAATTTGCCTGAATATTTGAGTCTGTTAGAAAAATTCAATTTGTGGAGATGAAGCAGTGATGTTTAAGTTAATAGAAACTCACCCGTGCAACTGAGAGTAGGATTTGACTCTGGAGTAAGACACCAAGAGCTGTTTGCAAAATGAATCACTTTTTTACATCATGCCTTTCACAGCATTTTGTATACCTAGCCTGACATACAGGCTAAACACAGGGGAGACTTTAATCACCAGTAAAGTGATGCGCCAGGGACGGGGAGTCTGCTGATGTGGCAGAGTGAGCCAAAATGTGACAGTGCAGGAATGTGGAAGGGGGAGTGAGGCATGCTAGCTCAGAGCACTGTCCCAGTTTGAGTGCTCAGGTGAATCTTGGGTTATTCAACTGTGACCAGTGCTAAGCCACTAGACTGCCAGCAGAAGGTAGTCATTACTGTGCCAGTTTTATTTAAGACTAATCTAAAACACCAGAAGTTAAGGCTCATGTATTCAAATGCAACACCTCGTGCTATGCATCCAGTAATGAGCTGATCCAGACTGCACCAGCGGTCTTCTGCAGCTCAGAGAGGTGTGAGGGGCATCCAGAATTTTTATAGCTCTTTACCAACTCTGCTGGGGTTCACTTTTCCCACTGTCAGATTTTTCCACATTTCCATGCTCATGTTTCTCATCTCCATCCTATTCATTCTGTCTTTGCTGACTGATGGGGAAGTTGTGCCCCTTGCTTGACATAGACCAAGGAAACAAATTGTTAGACAAGACCTGTCAGCATTAGTATTAATTAATAACCTGGCTAACTTTGCTTACAGACTGCGGGTTGAATGTGCATAAGCAGTGCTCCAAATACGTGCCCAACGACTGCCAACCAGACCTCAAGAGGATAAAGCGAGTCTACTGCTGCGATCTCACCACGCTTGTGAAAGCCCACAATACCCAGAGGCCCATGGTTGTGGATTCATGCATTCGGGAGATTGAAGCAAGAGGTTTGTGTGCTTAGGAAACCAGCAGACACAATGAAATGAAGATGACTTGAATTATGTGCTAAGCTCAAACAGGGTAGTATGCTCATGTGCACTGAGGACAGGATGAGAGAAGGGGTTTTTTTTAGTGTAGGTGATACATTGCTTTGCATTAGCTAGTAAAATTAAATCATGGTGTTTCTTAATGCAATTTGCTAAAATGCTCTCTGAAAACATGTCAAAACATGTATTATGTTACACTTCTGAAAGGGGTGAACTTTAAAGTGAACTTTAAGTTCCTGTTTATGTGTCTTTTTTCATTACTTTATTTTAAAATACCTAGGGACCCATCCAATTCCGGAGTAATCAGTTTAAATAAAATCCATTATTAATAACTTTTATGGACATTGTGGGGAAGAGAACACAAGTGACTGAAGCTGACTCAGACAAGTGAGGTCACAGTCTGGTGTTTTGTGGTGGGACACAAACTGCACAGGGTTTCACGTGATGCTCGGTTACTGACTGATGGATCCTGTGGCACAGTCAAAACTCAAGCTTGTGATAGGTTTTTGGTAAACAGACATGAACCAGATTGAAGGAAAACACGTTCTCTCCAATAATCACATATCCCCTCTGTAATATTCATGCATTTTCGCTTTGGATAGCAAATGTGTATGTTGTGCTGCCCAATAAGCCAAATTTTCCTGTTAGTAGCAGCTTCAGCACAGGAATCCCATAATGTTGAATTCACGGCATCCCAGTAATCTGCATAGCAACACACTGACACTAGCCATAGGGATTTCAAAGCCCCGCATCATCTACTGAATTGAATCAAAGACTTAGTAGTAAATCCCCTGCACTGCTCCTTAAAGCTCTACCAGGATTATATCATCATTGCAGGGACAAATAGAAAGAATAGTATGGACTAAGACAGAAGAGCTTTACTCCAATGATATGGCAGGAAGCTACATTGCATTTGAGATCTAATCACTTTTATTACATTTATTAAGATAAAACCTGCTGCCTGTTCTCTGTTTTTTCAACATCTTTATATTTCTTTCTTTAATTGTCATAGAACTATGAAAGATTCTGATTTTGTTCTTAAGACAACAAAGTGTATTGGAACTTAAAAGTAGGTTAACATGATGCATAGTTGCAATAAGGAATTCTAGGATTAAAATAAATAGCATGCTCTGCTGGGCTGCCCTGCATTTCATGTTGGTGTGGAGCAATGGGGGAAGGGTTGTACAAGTGAGCAGATCTCATGTCAAAGAACTATAGAAGGTAAGTACTGATGTGGAGAACAACTGTATCCATCACATCTTTCAGCTGTGTGTAAGTAAAAGCTGACAGCCAAACAGGAAAGAAATGTGCTCATAGGGAAAGGCAGTCTTTTACCTGAATTGCTATTTATCATTAAGCAACTGGTAAAAGGAAGGGAGACCTCTAAAGCTTTATTAATTATAGTCAAATCCAGGAAAATCTCCTACATAAAATGAATAAATCGTAATAACATCACATGCCTCACCATTAGCAAATTGCAGTATTTTCCTCTAATATAATGAAATCAACCATGTACCTAACAAAATCAGAAAGTATAAATTCTAAAATTTATTAAACCTTTAAAAAAACAATTTAACATTGTCTTGATCTTTCCTTAAATGCTCCAGAGTTTCACATTATAAATAGCATTTTGCTACATTTAGCAGGTCTGTTGTTCTTACTTTATTGTTTTTAAGCCTAAATATTTGTTGGTTACTGAAGCTAAGACTTTTTGTTTCAGGTTTGAAGTCCGAGGGCCTCTACAGAGTCTCAGGCTTCACTGAGCACATTGAAGATGTGAAAATGGCCTTTGATCGAGGTACACCATTTTTTAATGTTGTACAGTTTTAATCTAAGCTTTCAGTTCTTTGGGGTCCTGTATGGGTACCATGGTAATGAAACTGAGATATAAACAGAAGTACAGAAAGCAGTCTGTCTTTTCTGAGTCCTTAAATTGATCTGTAGTCCTATTCCTAAGAAGAAAATATGTTTCATAGTTGAAAGGAATAATTAAGCACTAAGAGTCGGTGGGTAGAAGGCTAAGCAGGTGACTGGATGATTGTTCAACCTAGGCCCCTAGTTCAAGTATGAACCTAGGTGGTTCCAGGGGAAGGTTCTTAGTCCTCTCTTTAACAGACTCAGTGCTTAATCTATTCATGAGTTTAAGGACCAGGAACTCCAACTGGGAAGTCATTCAGCATGTGTCCTTGTAGAAAGCATTGCACCACTGTGCACGTGATTGCATCTGCACAACAGATGAGAGGAGCATTGAGGAGATTGGTTGTACAGCATATTGAAAAATTAATAATTAAAACACTGCCTGATTATGATCCTTGTAGCCGTTCTGAATTGATTGAACTGATTGCACTGGTTCTGGTTGTCCACACAGTCTTTGCACACAGGACTAATTTAAAGTGTTATGTGAGTGCAGGGTGGCACCTTCATCAATAGAAAATACCCTTTCAAGTGCATTTAAGAAGTTACATGAACATTCTTCTCCTTTCCCTTAAATAGTGTTTTCCTTCCTACTTAATTTTTTTCATGTATTACCTCTGTCATGTCAGGGAATAGGGTCAGACACAGCCCAGTGATCACAAGCCCATGGGGGACAAGATGGGTCCAGGCTAAGGCAGAAAGTCAGGCTGTGGTCAGGGTAGCAGCCAGAGGGATGCATGGCCACAGACCATGGTCATGGTGTACCTGGAGACACCTGGGATGTCACTCGGGCAGGGACTGAGGGCCGTGGGGGCCCATGGCAGAAGGTGTGGGGGCTCCAGGGGAGGCTGCACAGACCAGCAAGGTCTGAGGGTGGCACGTCCTACCGTGCCTGAACACTTTGTTAGGAGGCAGTTTGTCAGGCAGGTATCACCGTAAAGGAAGTCCAACTACTGATTTCCAAACTGACCTGTTTTCATGCTGGAATATCCTTTAAAAATAATACATATGTTAAAATACGTTGGATGCTGCAGTTGTGAACCCGTGCATTTACAGACATAGGTCAGCCATTATTTGAGCAAGAGAGATGCACAGTGATGTGGCTGCTGTCACAGGAAATAGTGTTGCAGATGTGTCACAGGACACAATGCTACTGAGAGGATCACAGTCCTCACAAGTCCCGTTCTGCTCCCTGCAGGTTGGTCTGGCCTGGCAAACCCTTTAGTTCTGTGTGTTAATTCTCCTCTCAGTGTACCAACCTGAAGGAAACCCAGAAGGAGAGGCACAGGTTGTAGAGTTGGAAGAATGCAGATTTAAATTTATGTCTGAGCATGACTTTAACACTGCTGCAGCTGCAGTTCCTTTGCCAATGCCTTGAGCCACTAGAGCCACTTCAGTTTATTGCCTATTTATGGTCTACATTCACAGCATAATTGATGGCAACACACACTTGAATTAGAAGGGAAGAAAGTGTGATTTACTGTCAGAGGCAGCAGCACCTAGAAACAGCAAGAGTAAGGTGACTAGCAGATTTGGTTTTCCAAAGGTAAAAAAACATGGATAAACATGGAAGAAGAGAAGGCAAGAACAGAGTTTGTATACAAAGTCTGTGGGGAAGACCACTGGGCATAAGTTGATAAAATCTGTCTGCATTTTTTTTTAACAGTTTCATAGGGGAAAGGGCTAAGAAAGGAAAGGGGGAGTGTTGTCATGAATGAAAAAAAGCATGATTAAATGCAGCAGAACAATGAACAAAACCTTGTTACGAGAATTGTAGGACTATAATATTTTGAAGACCAGAAGCTGAGAACTTTCAAAACTTTCCAGGTTTGAAAATGTTTTTCTCCCTGAACTGAGATGGAAAAGTAGGAGGAGTTGAGGTTTATTTCAGAAAGGATTTAAAGAAAAATAAAATAGATTTTTTTTTGTTGTTGTTTTTCTGACTTGTGGGCTGTGCAGCTAGAAGGTGGTTGTCAGCTGGCAGAAGTTTGAATTGGCAAGACAGTTCCAACCTGACAGCTCAGGGCTTCCCTGTCAGACTGAAGTTTACAGAGACAGGGACACCACCCTGTCTTTTGCATCCCAGCCCCATAGGTGGGAACATTGCTTTTCTGATGCCCTGTTACCCCTGCTTAGCAGTAGAAGCCAGAGCAGCATGGAGTGAAGTATCCCAAGGATGAGGAGTATCCCAGTTCTCTGTCCCAGGTGACAGAGCTGGGAGAGAAAGGAGCTGAGAGCCAGGTGGCACGTCTTGCCTCCAGCACCACCTGGAAGTTTGTTGTTCAAATTTAATTTTCTGCCCAGAAAGTGAAGTTTGTGGGAGTTTTACAGAATTTGTATTTCCACATTCACTGCAGGATTTTTTTTGTGTCTGAAGTATAAAACGGAAAATTCCTGATCAGTTCTGGTTAATAGAGAGGTGTTGCAGCAGAAACAGACATATCTGGTCACATCACTGTCTCAGACATCTCTGGAGCAGACTGCAGAGCGGAAGGTGAATGTGCTTTAAAGCAGCTTGGGATAGTCAAAGGAGATGCTGGGAGCAGAGGTATGAACCAGAGACGAGAACTCTGAAATCTTGACACAGTACTAGAGGATGTACCCTGGCCAGGAATAAATTTTGTTTGCCAATTTAAAGACCATTTTTTAACCATCTGAAAGCAAGGCTTTCAAAGAACCTTCTTGTAAGGGCAGGAATAAAAAAGCCTTAACTAGTTTTAAAAGTGGAAGTTGCAGGGTTTGCCAGAAGGGTTATATGGCATGGTGCCTGCAGTAGCAGAACACTGCACTCAGTCATGACAGAGGTCACTCCCTGCCCATCATTTCTGAGTCAGTCCCCAGGCACCTGGCTAAAATGCCAGTACACTTTTGCATCTCCAAAAATGCAGCTTTTAATAAATGAGTTTGAAAATAGACAGGCCATTCTAATGTGCAGGATACATCCTTGAAATAATGCCATCGGGCTTTCTGGTTCCCAAGCTCTTTGTCAAGCCACAGGGGCCAGAAGACAATATGATACAGAGATGAGGCATGGGGGCTGACTGGGCTGTAGGGTACCTCTCCTGCTGATCTCTTGTGCAGCTGAAGGGGTGCAGTGATGAGAAGCCAGCCCTCCCTCTGACTAATTCTGCTTTGACAAAGAGACACTCACTTGTTGCTTCCAAAGAATTACAGCAAGAACAGAAAAGCAAAGGCAAGTTTGCAAAGTTAACATCTTGGGAAGAGAATAGCATCCCACATAATATTACTTGGGCCCAATGAAACAGTGATAGTTGGTTTTAAAACAGGGTGAAGTTGGTCCTCATCTGATTTAAACTAAGACTGCCTTCCAAAGCCAAAGCAGTGTAAATACCTCTACTGTAAATTAGCATTAGGCTCTCTGAGGCACTGACAATGTTCCATTTTAGTGATTTTTGTAATGAGAAGGAGGGGAATAATGTGGATTTATTTAATCTGGTGAATGTTGGTGCTATAGAATGACAGTTGCTCTCTGTCAGCATTGTTGAGCTGCGGCGTTGTGGCATCCAGAAAACACCCATTGTGCATTTTATCCACAGAGCTGCCATTGTCACCACTGCATTCTGTCCTCCCACTTGTTTGTATGACTGGCTGGTACAATACACTTGCTAAAAATACTATGCTGTTAAATATTACATGAGTACTTAAAGGCATCCTAATTCATACTCACCCTTTTCCCAGTGCAGATGAAAACCTGTCAAATGCCAAATCCAAGAAAAACCACAAAGAAGCTTGTTAGCATGGTAAAGGTTGTGCAATAAAACCAAAGTATTTAGGAAAAAGGAACTTAAGAAAAAGCTAATTCAGTATTCAAAGGGCATAGCTAAGGCTTTAAGAATGTAGTGCTTATTCTGTTTTATTCTCTGATAAACTATTGATATATTTCTATGGCATCCAAAGTCAGCTGAAACTTTCAAGAAAAAGAATAAAGACTTTCTTTATCTTGAGATATTCAAACTTCAACATAATGCAACAAAATACATTGAGAGTCAAAGGAACAAGGAAAGATAAATGATGGGGTTTGGGCAGAGTTAGGTTTGTACAGCTGAAATGAATTGTGTGTTTGTAATTCAAAATTTATTTAAAAAATACCACATTAACATATGGCCACTGCAATCAGATGAAAAATCCTGTATTGAAGAGTGAAAAAAAATTATTGTGGTAATGCAGAAGGTAACATAGATCACATGTAGTTCATACAGAGTGCTACTGCAGAGGATCCTCTGTGAAATATGTGCCATGACTTTTCCAGCAGTGCATTACCTTTTCTTTCTTAGTGCTGTGAATTTTAAGCGTGTTTTAAAAAAAATACACACACGAGTTTGATGAGAATAAGAAATAAGTGCAGCCTGCCAAGGGCCTTCAGTTGCTGAAACTGAAAGGGAAACAAAAAATCCAAAATCTACTAAAGGAAAATAAAAATCCACCTTCCCCTCCATATCTACTGCAGAAATGTGTAGGGTATATTGTAACAGATGTATTGTTGTTCTCACTTTAAAATAAACTTCACTGCATTTCTAATGGATATATATTTGTCTCTGAAGTGAAGAGGAAAATCTTTGACTCAGGAATTCATACATTTTTCCTAGCATAAGTAAATATGTAAATAAGAGGTATGTTTGAAGTACCTTCTAGTTTGAAGTACCTCAAGCTGAAGTGCCCCTTTAAAGAAGTTTGCTGGGCTGCCTTGTAAAAGTTCTAAATAAATAACACTTCTATTTAGTGTACTGGTGACCTGGATAATAGATGTAAGCTTCTGCTTTGCTGTATCTGTTCTGATGCAGCTGCTGGCTCCTTTGAGGTATCTGTTTTCAGTGGAGCATTTGGAGTGCTCAGTGTCCATCAATTAAATAGAGCTCTCCACACAAAGCTTTACAAGACTAATGCTACCGTGCCTGGAACGTGTGGATTAAACAAAAGATTGGGGCAGTGTAAACATCCTCCTAGGGCTTATTGATGCTGTATTAAATTAAATGCTGATGGATGTATTCAGACTGTTCAGCTGCATCAAGAAAGGCTGTTTGTTTTAAACACTTAAGCATATAATCTCCTCTTGATGAGAACATGTAGTGCTATTAGTCTTAATGAGAATTGCGTGCATACATTGGACAGGACGTATCCCTGCAAGATTAATGCCATAGGTTTGTATAAAATGTCTACAATCGATATAAACTCTTTTACTCTGCTATGAAAGCCTTTATCTCCATCTTAGATGCCATGTATCAAGCACACCCACTCATCTGTCTGTATCAGGGCATGTCTACAAGCACTCGTTGCAAGACAAGCAAGGCAATGGCTTTACAACATGTCAGCACCTCGGTGGTAACAGCCCAAGCTTGTGCTTGCACCTCCTGGCAGACAGAAGCCAACTCCTCTCTGCTGTTGAGGGAAGCATAACCCTGCATGGCCCCACACACCGTATGGTCCTAATCTTCACCACCTGCTGTGAGGGAGCGCTGGTATCCTTAGCTGAATGGTGGGAAATAAGGACCACGGGTTACAGCTAATCTCAAAGAAGCCTGAGGTAAAGATAGGGGTTAAAGCCAGACAGCCACAGGTACTTGGCCAACATCCTACCCATCTTTCTACTGGAAGACTACCAAAGACACGTCCCAGGAAGGAAGGAAAGCAAGATTTCTCAACGTGGAGAAAAATGTGTGTATGAAGGCAGTGGGTAGTACAGAACAGATGTAACCATTTGAAGCTGAAAAATCACAGTGATCCAGTTCTTACATTTTCACTCACTGCAAGGCACGCATTAGTCAAGGACTTCCCAGCAACACTTGTAAACTTTAAGCTCATGTGTTTAAAAGTGCTCTGTAGTAGAGTTCTGACTAACTGTGTTGTAATGTGGCAAACAAACTGTATGCCATTTCAGTCGCATAATTCATCTCTTTAGCTGTTCATTCATTACAAGTATCCATATTCATTTAAGAAATTGCGACCCGCATTTCAGAATAAATTGTATAGCTAAATGACTTAGCATACCAATTTAAATTCAGATCTTTGCTATAAATAAAAGTCAAATATTAAGACTTTAGAGGTTATCCAGACAACAATGCAGCTTCCTTACTTGCTAATCACTATGGATACATTTGGATGTTTCCTCTGATTTTTCCTACTGGTCTCCTGATCGTCACTGGATAATGATGTTATTTCTCTGTGGCTCTGTTTCCCCAAGTGGAAATGAAAAAATGGTTCATACTCCTGGGCACTCATCTGCATACAGAAAGTACAACATCACAACAAGTTATTAATAGCTTATTTTCAGTGAATAAAAGGGCCAGGTGCAAGAAATATATTAATATGGGGGTTTTATCCAACATTAAAACAGTACGTTTGAGATGGTACACTGCAGATATGCATGATGTAGTCACCAGTCCCTCCAAAAGATGTAAGCAAAGAAACTGTTTACTAAAACATATAGAAACTACCATTCCTCCTTCATATATTGTGAAGTTGGTAGCAATATATCCTCATTTAAGCCTTCCAAATGCTTTCAGGTTGCTTTTTCTTGTCAGGGTGCACACGGTAATTCTGAATTAGAAGTCTAACCTTGCTTCAAAATTAGCATGGTTTCGAGAAGATTCTTCCTCCTTTTCTAGATGGTGACAAGGCTGATATTTCTGCCAGTATTTATCCAGACATAAACATCATTGCTGGAGCACTGAAGCTCTACTTCAGAGACTTACCAATTCCCGTGATCACCTACGACACCTATTCCAAGTTCATAGAGGCAGCAAGTAAGTATTGCATAGTAATTTGAACCAATCTTTAATTACGTTTTCCATCCATAATGTATATCAATAAGCAGCAAGAAGAGTGATCTGTCTGTGTGATTGTGCTGCCTTCCCTTTCCCTCTGTCTTGCCCCACCTTGTGCTCCCCGTGCAACTGCAGACACCTCACTTCTGCATTCTCTTCTTCCTCCTTGGCAGTGAAGTTTTTCATGCTTGTAAAGAACATGCCCAAAGGAAGCAGTTCCAACCCATGCACCAATCTCTTAAAAGCAGGCTGTAGAGATTCTTCATCTTCTAGTATCTTGGACTTCTGGTGCCATTGGAATGGAAAGTCATGCAGCAAATGTGACTGACTTAGTTCACAGCTTGGGAATCTATACTTCTCGTGTAAAATACGTGAATCCTGCTCAGACTTTTAGAGAGATTGCCAAACAGTTTTAAATGAGTGATGATACTCAGATATCAGTGATACCTACGTATTTAAATATGTTCAGAAATCTCAAAGTAATTCCATGCCATTTCAACCTCTAGCTAAACTTACATATTCAAGCATAATCTCTAAAGGCATATATCCACATTCCTCTCCAGTTTTGAAGGCTAATGAAAGTAATCTTCTGTAAGATTTTAGTGAGACTGTTCTGGGCAGAGTAGTATTGTGAAGCACTTAACAAAGCTCAGGTACTGTACCTATACAGACCTGCAGATAGAAATACAGACCATGGAGATAACTCCTGGGTGGCCTTTCTTGCTGATTTCTTTGTAAAGCGATTTTTTTTCAGGATGCAGAAGTTGCTGATAAACTCCACATTTATGAGTTTAATATTTATCCCTTCAAGCACAGTCAGTGGCTTGTAAATGATTCCATAATAATAAGTTATCTTGCTGATTTATTGCTGTTTACACATGGAAAGCCCTATTAACATTAATCCTGTTTGGTGTTTTCACAGAAATCTCCAATCCTGATGAACGACTAGAAGCAATACATGAAGTGTTGATGTTACTCCCCGCTGCTCACTACGAGACACTTAGATATCTAATGATTCATCTCAAAAAGTGAGTTAATTGACATGCAGGATAATTCTTGAAGAGCTTAACAATTTTCTGCTTTGAAAGAGAAATATTACAGAAAGTACCAATAAAGCTTCCATTAGGCCACTGCCACTAAGCCAGTAATGTTACAGATAAGCAGGCAAGCTGTTTGTATAAGTGCATATAAGCTATGCACATATATAGCATAGACCCTTTTGCTGGCATATTATTGCAAACCTTTGAAGAGTGAATTGAAATTTGTCACACTTTTCTGTAGCAGATAATGTCTGAAAAATACCGAATGGTAGGTACTTCAGAGATGTGCTGCTGCTGTAAGGCACTTGATCACGCTTTGCTTCTGCCTCGCCTTACCTCCCGATCTGTCTTCTTGAACAATAACCCTAAAAGGAAAGGGCTGTCTCTTACGAGTTGTTCGCTTATATCAGAGTAAGCCAAGAATCAAGCAGGGCCTATTTTTATGTGACTAGTAAAAGCAATACAGGCCCCAGTTATATCTCTTTTGTTTTTAAACACGCTCTGCCTCATTTGCCTTCCAAAGCTTCTTTTGGCATACATAAGACAAACGTAACACCTCATAAGGCATACAAAATTTTCAAAGGTGCCTACATGTCATTTTTGAAAGTTACTTGGGAGCGTACTGCCAAGTTTTCCAAGTTTTCATCTAGGTATCTGTGAAAACTAAGTGCTCCAAAGAGGGTGCCTCACTTCCACTGATTCCAAGCAAAACTCTTTTTCAAAATCATGCTAACCCCACTTTGCTGCTTTGGGTATTTAACATGCCTCAGGAAGTCTTCTTTCTATGTATTTAAAAACTGAAGCTGAGTACAGACTGGCACTGTCACCTCAAAGCAGGGCTTCATTTATGGATATACTGCCCAAGATATTTCTTGTCTGTGGTTAAAGTTTGGTACTTGGAAACAACAGAAAAGGGGATAAGAGAGAAATAAAGCTACCAACCTTTTTATAAAGGAAAATCTTGATCTCTGCGTAGTTGTCCCACTTCTTGCAACACAGTTACAAATGTGGAGTATTTTCTTTATTTGATCTGCACTATTAATGCCAACGAACAAAGAAAAATACCTCAACTCATGTAAAATTGCATCAGAGAACCTGTATGAAGTGCATTTCACACTCAGTCAGGTTCTCATTATGCAGAGACTTTTCCTCATTTTGATTCAGCTCAAGTAATTACAAATGAGTAATTTTTCCCTTTGATGAGACATTACCTGGGCACGCAAGAGCTTCTTTGGACTCTGCAGAAATGAGTGTGTAAATATCCACCCTTGTCAGCACATATGCATGGACATCTCACAATGAACCATGTTGGCTTTTAAGAAGGCCTGTGGAGGCTGTGGGCAAGTGAGCTGCATGCAAGATCAGTACTTTCATGTCCTGGAAGCAAATTTTTAATAGACACGTATTGACTCGCCTTCCTTCGTCTGCTGAACTGCAGTCTGGGCTTTGGTTCAGCTGTTGAGCTGAACTACAATGAGACAGAAATAGTCCAAAGACCTGATTAAGCTTTCTCTCTCAAATACCTGCAAGTCATGCAATGAATTTCATCTCCTTTCCCAAATCATGGTTTTTGGCATCTGCATGGAAATCAAGTTCATGTCAGTTCCTATGAAGAATCCACTAAAGAGATCTGAATGAGAAGAAGGAAACAATCCTTTAGGTTCAGATTATGCTGTTCTGTAGATTAAACACAGAGCTCCAACCTGAACCCTCTAGGACTCTTCCTGCATGGACAAAACATGCACCAGTCTAAGGGAGTCTGTGTAAAGACTGCAGGATCATGACCTCTACACCACTGCTGTTTCTCACCATGAAAAAAAAAACCTGCACTGAGTTGTTTTTAAAAGCACGGGAAAGTCCAGCAGAGAGCAATGTCAGCAACAAAAAATGACTTTGTCGGTCAATTTGGGTTTTTTTCAGTTATCTTTCTGCTAACTTTTTGCTTAAAATTGGAGGAAATGCAATAGCTTCAGCAGTCCCCCCTGTGGTGAAATCACAGCTCCGTCCGTGCTGAGGTTGCAGTGAAGCTGTGAATCTTCTCTGTGTCCCCCCAGGCTTGCAGCATACATACACAGAGAGAAAGCAGCGTGAGACATACGCTGGCACAGAGGTGGCTTGGGCTACACAGCCTTGGTGTGTGTTTGCTCCTTGCAAAGCACAGCTAGCATATGTCTGCTAGAAGATGAGGATGTAGCTGTGAGTAGGGGCACTGAAAGCAAAGAGGAATGGCATTTTTCAGCGGCAGAGACAATAGCAGATGCAAAACCGAGTCATATGAGTACCTCGCAAACAGGGGAAGGCCAAACTACTTCTGGTTTCAGCCACTTCATGCTCCTTGATGGCACTCACAATGCCCAGCTGGGAATTGCCACAGCTAGGGAAGGTCTCAGCTGTTGCCAGGAAAGCTGTCTCCAAAACCAGATGTGCTCCATCCCGGCAGAGAACTTGTATGAAGGAGATGTGAAACTTCATCCATGCTGTACTTATCACAGCAGATGTTTGGTCCATGAGGGACTGTGACCAATCAAGGGACTGTGGCTGTCCTACACTGCAGTGCAAGACCACTCTCAGGGCGGAACTCAATATGCCACTCAAACAGAATGACATTTGTGTGATCCAGCTCTATTTCCCTGGAGGGAAACCTTGAGCACAGCTTGCATTTTCCAGCAAGACTTACTGATTTTCCAGTCAAGGCTGACTTCTCTGCAGCTTTGCCAATCCTTGGTGGTCTTTGCTCCAGCCACAAATAGTTCATCTCTTCTTGTATTTACATTATATGACCTGTGTCAGTGAACAAAACAGCCTGGACTCCTTACCAAAAGTGGCTCTGTTCTCTGTCAAGGATAGATGGCGTTTATAGCAAGCTGATTTTAGCAAGCCACCTCTCCAGGATGCTCCAGGATTCAGCCAGGATTTCAGAAGTATAACAAGGGATCAGAATCAGTGAGCTGTTGGTAAGCCTGAGACAGCCAGCAAGTCAGATATGTGTGTGAAGGGGTGGGACTGGAAGCATCTCTGGGAGCATCAGTAGTCTAAAGAAAATCCAGGTTTGTATTTGTGTATCACACCCCCACTGCCAGTGTGATGCACACCAAGCACAACGTGCCAGAGAACTGTAGGGGAATGTTCCGTACATCACCATTTAAATCATGATTGCGCTTTTAAAAAAGCAATTGCCACTAATTCTTATACCCTAATAGATAGTGACATGGAAAAATCACTGAGGAGTCACAGGAGAGTTGTTCAAAGGTGCTAGAAATCACAACCCAGTGGTAGCTGCTTTGTGGAAACAGTTACTACATTGAGTGAAAGTAAAAATTGTTACTGAAAAATGTCATTATCCACCAATGCTTGATGTGAAGCAAGACTACAAATAAAGATGCAGATATTCTTTTCTTCTGGGAAGTAAGCAACTAATTACTTTTTCTTGTTTTTTTAATGTTTTAGGGTTACCATGCATGAAAAAGAGAATTTCATGAATGCTGAAAATCTTGGAATAGTGTTTGGACCTACTTTAATGAGACCTCCAGAGGACAGTACCCTTGCTACACTGAACGACATGCGGTACCAGAAGTTAATTGTGCAGATTTTAATAGAAAATGAAGATGTTCTCTTTTAGACAGAGAGGCGTATCTTCAAAGCCATTTGTTTTTAAATAATTAGTTTGAAGGAAAACCAACATTTCTTTAGTTTTCTTTTTAAAGAGAAAGGAAGAGTTCCTTGACTGCACTTCAATTTCTGCAAAGTTGCAGATGGATGCCAAAATGTTTAGGGAAAGCCTATGTCTTATAGACATATGCCTCTTTGTGGAAGGGAAAAAGAAGGTCAGAAAAAATCCTCTTACCTTGTGTCTTTTGCCTTGCCTCAGATGTATATTTGTTTCAAGAAGTTGCAAACGATTTTATTGTTAACTTATTAAGAAACACAAAACGTATTTTAATATGGCTAGAAAAGCAAAAAGGTACTGAATCAGTGTTACTTGTATACGCCTATACATTTCCTTCTTCATGAGACATAATTATATATGTCACTTGTGAAACAGAACCTATATTAAAAAGATATTTTTACTTTACCTAGCTGAAAGAATGGCATTTTATTTTAGCAAACTATAAATCAATGCGGTGCATTGATTATTTTCCACATAATTCTTTCCTGCATTTTTGCTACGATATATTGAAAACAATTGCCACTAATGCAGTATTATCCTGACATACCTCTTCCATTGCAAATGTTTTAAAGGAGAATAATTTTCATGTGCATATTTCAGCTTTCCTTAGGTTTCTTTGCATTCAGGCACTAGCATCCTAAGATTGTACACTTTTAGCCATTTCTATTTCCCAAAACATAGTATTTTCTTTTTCTTTTTTTTTTTTCCTCCCATGTGAAATATGGTCTTGAGAATTTTTCAAAAGTCCTGGTGGTAGTATCAATTTCACATGCCAGATTTTTCTTGGATTACAGTAATATGTAAGTTAAGTGAAGCTGGGACACTGGATATTTTCTGGCCTTGTTAAAAAGTCAGCACTTTTTTTGGTGAATAATGAAGGATTTGGTTTTTCTGTAAAAGTTGAGTTATGTTTTGTCATGTTTCTGTATTTATAAATGTACAGTAAATCTGCTAAAAATGTAGGTATTTATCTTGAATGTGTTTCCTGATGGTTTGTTAAAAAAAAAGAAAAAAAGGAAAGAAAAAAGAAAGAAAGAATGTGTAGGACATGTGGGAGCTGGTAAATTTAATTATTACCAAATTTTAATATTTTTCTCCCCTCACAAACATTGACCTACAGAGTTCATAGACTAACTGCAACTTATTCCTAATGTTAAAACTGTTCCTCAGCATGAGATGTTTCTGCAAGCATAGAAAACCAACATACTTTACTACCAGTCTGAGTTCTCAATACAAAAAAAAGTCTAATACTCCCTCATCTTGATCGTTTGTATCATATGCTTGGTAACTCAGTGATGCAGTTTCCTGAATTATTTCAGGGAGCACATGTTTCTATTCAAATTGAAAAATATGTGTAACTATGATAATGAAGGGAGATAGAGGGTATGACTGTAAATTTGTCATCTTCTAGAGAAATAACTAAGGGCTAGATAGATTAACCCAGACTGCAGAGCAAATGCTAAATAGTCCCAGTTCCCAATACTTCCATAGATCCTCCTGCCTTGTACAGGACTATTTGTTGTAGGTTATGTACTTCTTAATACTGTCATAAAAATGATCTGGAAATGGTTTTATTTTGTGAAGTGAAATATGCTTTGTAATTTATGATAGTGTAAATGGAAGGAAAAATCCCATTAAATGTGTTAAAAGAGTTCTGGTGTCTGTCACTTCTGCATGGCAAGCTGCCAAGTGAAAATCAATCGCTAATTGCCATCCTTACATTGCTGGAAACTTTCCTGCTCAAAAATTTAGAACAGTTTTACTGAATGTCAGCAGTTTTGGGTTGGCACTTGGGTGCCCGTACTACCACAGTCAAGCCCATGCAAACATTTATTTTCTGGCACCACCCTGAACCACCTCCGTGCAAAACTTCAAGCAAGCAACGAATCACAATCTAATCGATATCCAAGAATCAATGCCATCAAAGTATTTTGCCACTCTCATGAATACAGACATTTGACTAGCAATGATTTTCTTTATATTTTCCTGGTCAGTTCACTAATGAGTTATTTTTTTAAGTCGCACACTCTTAGTTTAGCACGTCTCACTGTCTTCAACACAGGTCCCATGTGAAGGATTGATGGCAGTACAAGGCAGTGTGCTTAGAAAGACCCTGCTTAGTGTCTGGAGAGCAGAAGTTTCCAATCTGTTGGACAGAGGGATAAGTATGATTCTGCATCTTCAAATACAAATGTCCAGTGAATTGTCCATATTTCACTTGGCCAACTGGCACCCAGCATCCTCAGGGGCATATTGAGCACGCAGGTCAAAGGACGCTGTCCCCTCTGTGCCTCATCAGTGCCACCTGGTGCTGTGCCTGCTCCATCTCTTACGTCTGACTTACCACGGCCATCACTGCTGCACCTGGGGCTGAGCTGCACGGCTGAGGTCGGATGGTTGCTGTTTCATATTCACCATTTGAGGAAGTAAAAAGGCAGCAGACTGTCCTCTGCAACGCTGACTGCTAAGACAGTAGAAAAATCATATTTACCTTTAATGGAAACCAATACCCCAGTACACAGGGAAAAAAATGGATTTGACTAGATTACACTAAATCCTTCCGGTTGCTTGAAAGCATTAAGCAAGAGCACGATGGCTCATCTCACGAGGCACTACTAGAGAGTAGTAAGAGTCATTTGAAAGGTGCTTCCTAAGGCTGTGTTTGAGCTGATTTAACTTCCCTGCTGGGTCATTTCATCTCGAGTGGAACAGGTGTCATACCAGTCACCTGCCTGCAGCCAGGTGTTCAGCAGAAACCTTGTTCCACTCCAGCTGTTGGAGATGGCCTTTGGTGAAGCAGCAGTCCCCTCCTGCAGCCATCCGCTCTTGATCCTGCATGCCATTCATCTCCTGGTGTCAGGGATGCCACTCTGTACAGCCTCACAGCTGCTGGGGTGACACAACCTGCCTTCCATAAAGCAGAAGTCTTAGCCACAATCAGTAAAACATTACATCAAGTTATGTTAATGGTGGGTAAGGTGGTAGCTTTCCAAACTGCTGCGGAACAGTTGAAATCTCTTCTTTATACCCCTGTCTTCGCCAGGCTCATTGCTGTCAGGTTTAAATATTTGGAACCTGCCAGGGCAGCTGACCAAAGGAATTGTTTTCTGGTAACACTGCACTGGAGACAAGGCAGCATGCTCTGTGTCTGACTCCAAAGCACACAGGTATTGAAAGGGCATTGGACAGGGAACTGTTAAAGGGTTTCCTCAACTGAGACATAGATTTGGAGATCCTCTACTCAGAAACTAGTTGTCTTGAGCTTCTTTATCTCATTCACAGTCAAATACCACTGGAATTGGGCAAAGTATGTAGAAGCTACTGAGAAGAATTTGCAGGAAAAAAAGGAGAAACAAAGTGTATAAAGAAATGGGTTTTTTAAATGGAGTTACAAAGAAGACAGAGCTTTTTGCTCAGCCCTCCTCTCTGTGAGCTGAGGTATGTTTAAGCTACGGAACAGATCTAACAGAGCACAAAGTGAACTGAATTCACGTTATTTCTAAAGAAGAGGTAAAACTACACTTTCTTCCATACTTAGAGTTCTCAAAATTCATACAACATTGGAGCTTAACTGATGGAGACAGTGCTGCAGGGGCACTTGGCCTAAGACTTTGCAAAGGAAGGTATCAGGTTTGGGATCTCTTCTGAAACAAGGTTTTTCGAAGACCTGAGCTGTGTATTACTGTCAAATTCAGTACACATGAGGGAGGAGGGATTGCAGGTGTGGTATTGGGCTAAACTCTGGTCTTAGGGAGATGATAGAGAGGTGCTGGGAGTGCCTGGGGTAATAAATAGCTGAGGTAAATCACAGAATCATAGGGCTGTTTGGGTTGGAAGGTTATCTTGCCCAACTCCCCTGCAATGAGCAGGGACATCTTCAACTAGGTGAGGTTGCTAAAAGCCCTGTCCAACCTGATCTTGAACATTTCCAGGGATGGAAGAGGCAAAAGGGAAGGCAGGTGCTGAAAGCGGTTTGCAGAGCCCATGGAGCAACCGTGTCATTTATGATAAGCTCAAACACTGCACAATGCACGTCTGTGCAAATGAGACACTGAAATTATTAGCTGCATTAGGCCCTGCCTGGACTCACGTGTCTGGAGGGAGAGCATTTTTCTAACCCAACTACGCTGCTGCTGTCTCCTCTTCTTGCCATGTGGAGATGTAGACAGCAACAGCCTCTTCAGCTGCTGCCAGGATCATGCTCCCTCATGCAAAGTACTGATCAGAGCCTGATCCTGCTAATGGCTGGGTTGTGCTGCCCTGCTGCCTGAGAAGAGGCTGAAGGGGGCAGAAAAAGAGATGGGGCTGGGAGGAAGACTCACAGAGGGGTCCACAAGTGGGCACTTCTCTAGCTGTTCAAGCTCCCCAAAGTGGCAGCAGCTGGAGAGACTGGCATTTGGCCATGATGCTGCACTCTCCCCGAACCCTGCTCAAAGGCACAAGCTGCAGGAGCTTGTCTGGGCACCTTATTTCTTTATTGACTAGTATAGAGTCAAGGTCTGCAGTGAAGGGAAGAAGATTCCAGTGCCAACAGACCCCCTGCCCATAACCAGGGACTGAAACCATGAAAACTCTGAGTAGAAAGGTAATTCACAAACACTTACAGAAGAATGGCATCTGACTGGATCTTCAAAGCAGAATTATATTGCTCTGTCCCCTACAGCTATCTAAAGGGAATGAAGAGACTGTAGGGCTCATGGAGATAAAGACTGAGAGCATCAGTACGATTTATGTTCTTCAGCTGTAGAGATTAATTCCTTGATTAAAGTAAAGATAGTGGTTATGATTCAGAAATCTGAACCTTAGGGAACTATGATTATTGCTGAATGCTCCAGGGCTTGCAGATTCAGGACATCAGTGGGGGCCATACTTTACATTATCTTTCTCTGAAGGCATGGTATTCTGGATATAATTATGCTGATGCTACAGCTGGAGCTAGGATTGGGAGTTCAAAGCCTGAAGGACATGGATTGTTGCAGGATGCCATAAGGACTGCAGTTAGGAAGAAAGCTTGTGTCAGTTGGAACAAGTGCTTTGTATGCTACTGTAGAAATGAACAGCTTGTTATAAGTGGGGAAACTGTCAGGATTCAGTTTGCAGTGGACTTGGGGATGGCACAAACCAAGCTTGCCACTGGACACTGCCTTCATTGCAGGGCTCTGCAGGGCCTGACAGAGTGGGGGGTCAAAGTATTCTCTTCTCTTGAAAGCATGAGCCATTTGGTATCACTAAAATGATGGCTAGAATGAGGAGTAGGGTTAGCCATATGGTTTGGAGCTGTAGATCTTGAAGAAGATAAATGGCTGGCAGCTGTATTGAAGATACCTTATTTTCTGTTCTGTTCTACTGTAGGGCACATATGGGTATGGCCAATGTGCAAGAAGATCCACATTATTTACCACATACTGCTGCCCAAGAACTTTAGGAAACTGGAGTCCATAGGCATTCATAGCAAGGTGATACTTAAGGTTCAGTTAGGAATCCAGATACTGAGGAACTGGTATTGTTACTGCATGCTGCACAGCCCTCGGTATTATAAAGTCAATAACGGACTGTTATTTATTTTGGGGGGGGGGAGGAGGTGTTTTATAGACATGAGTCTCGCAGTTGCAATTTAAGTAGGAATTAGGGACAGACTTTGGAAATCTAAAGCCTGAAGAACTGAGTTGTTACAGAAGTTGCAAAAAAGTACAGCATGTTGGTGTCTACCAACTCTGTCTTTCTACTGAACGTGTGGGTTTTCTGGTTAAGAATAGGAATATTGGATGAACAGATTTTTTTGCAAGACCTGCACAGCTAGGATGGGTACTGGTGTCAATAGTCACCGGAAAAATATCTGTATTTTTCTGTTCTGATGTAGGAACAAGACCTTGGTTTTATCTTCAGATACTCAGTTGTTTCAAACAAGGTGCTAATAAGGCCAACGTTGTGGGTTTGATCCCACATGGCCCGTTCATTTAAGAGTTGGACTTGATGATTCTTGTGGGTCCCTTCCAACTCAGAATATTCTGTGATTCTGTGAAGGGTGAAAGAGAAGACAAGTTTTAAGAGTTTCGGATTCAAAAAATCGGACTGAGTTTGCTGCTGCATATACAAACATAAGAAAAGGGCTGGTGTCAGAGGCTTACACTTTTCTGTTTGCTTCTGCTGTGGGGATTAATTTATGGGATAAAAGGAAGGGCTGGCAACTGACTGGGAATGGAACATTTGAGAAGCTGTGTTCACAGTCTGTTTTGATGAAGTTTTCGGCCTTCCTTATAGAGGTTTTAGGTAAAGTTTCAGAATCTGTTTTGTTCTGAGACAGATTTATTCATGCAGCTGAATTTCTCATTTAATGGGGATGAGCACTAGCACTAAGGTAATGCCTTGCATTCTGTACCGTGGTGAGCGGACTCAAAGGTGCTATCCCAGGGCCGTCGCTGGGGTCTCTGAACCTTCCCCCGCCCTTTCCAGGAGCCAACACACCGACTTCTCAGGCCTAGACCCAGCTCCTTTCGGCTCTCAAGCCGAGGAGCTGCTTTGCTGCTTTCATCTCACGTGCTGCCTTACCGGAGGAAGGGGGGAACAAAGTGCTCTTATCTAATTTCAGGGCCAAGGACCTCCGGCGGTGCCGTAAGAGCCCCTGCCCTGCACTAGCCATGAACCCATCCTCCTTTCTACATTTGGCTTGAACATGTCCCTGGCCTTAGGGTTAGCACTGGAGAAGCCCAAGTTCCAAACATCCAGTATATTTGCTGGATGGTCTGGGGTTTTGAGGTAAATAAGAGATCCGGCAGTAATGTTCACTAGCGCACTTGAAGCTTCTGAGGGCATCCTATAATTGCATTTAATATCAGAGTTTTGGAAATTAAAAAGTACCATGGAGGTGGGAAGGCCTCCATGATGCCTGAAGTGGACAGTGCCTTTCTTCTGCCAGTAGAGATGGATCCCCTCAACACAGTTAAGGGTGTGGTTTGGCAATCCAAGGTTTCCAGGACCTGGTTTCAGCTAGAGCACAGTAAGGTCTGCAAAGCTGGGAAAAAGGACAACAGGAACTGCAACAAGCATTATTGGTTTTTTTTTCCTTTCACTGCAGTAATAATTAGGGGTTGTAAGATTAGTTTGAGAGCTGACATTAGTCTTTGAGAATCTAAGTCTTGAAAATACCAGGGTATTTCTGAATTTTGGAGAGTCTGCAGAATTATGAATAAACCTGATGTCAGTATGATCGCATTGTACACAAAAGGATCATTTTACAATATGGAGGAAAGGCCCTACAGTTTTCATTTGCAGTGTACTGGGGCATCTGTTAAAATCCTGCACATCTACCCTAGCTGGGACTCAAAAACTCCCCTACTTTTTATCCCAGCCTCCTGTAAAGACAGGACAGAATTTAACTGCAGCAGTCTTATTAAGTGAGTGTACTATCTAACTTCCATGCATTGAAAGAGGCAATAGGGTATTTTACTTTCCCTTTTATATCAGTGCTTTAAACACTGAAGGAACGCAACAAGTACTGTTGCAGCAAGGAAGAGAGCATACATTTTCACTGTCAGGGTTGTTTTCATATAAACACTAACCTTAGTGACAATCTTGGGGAACAGCATGTTGTGACTTTTAAAAGCAGAGCAGGTTTTGCTGTCCTCCTGTGCCACCACATAACCATGCCGGCGGCACCTTCCCACTCGCACGTCTCTTACAAAGCTTTCCAGCCTGCCACTCTTTTTTAAGCAGACCAGGCTTTCAGTACAGTGTCAAAAAGGACAAATCCTTTCCTTTGTAGGATTTTTTGAAATGGGTTTCACTGAAAAAAAACACACTGATTTGATATAAGTTTGGCATTTTGTGAGCTCAGAGGTCAAGTAATCAAAATAATATAAACAAATAATAAATGGTTTGTGTAAGCCTATTTGCAGAGTGGAAGCTATAAATGACAACCAGTAATATTTTTGTGAAAAGGGCTTTTAAAAATAAAACCTCTCTATTTTTCAACATAAATTCCCTTTTTCCCAGGCACTTCCCTGAGACTCAAGATGAGGAACGATGCTGGTGTTCTCTTTCTCTACAGATACAAGTGAGTAGCAAAGCAGTAGGTCATATTCACATGGGGAATTTGACTCTACGGTCTGTTGCTGTCCTTGGCCCAAGAGAGCCTGATGTCCTGGTGCTATGCATCTTAGAAAATGTTAGTTGCTTACTTGTTAGGAGGGAATGTAAAGGCCATATTTGTTACTGTTTTATTCTATAGGAGAAATTTTTTTGCTGCTGATATTAGTATGAAAGACAGTTTGAAGTATTTTCAACTGTGTGTGCACACATGCTTCCCTATCCAAAAGCCTTTGAGTTTGAAGAGGGCAATCTACAGAGTAAAGTGTATGCCCCAGGCTCCTCTTCCTCAGTAAGCTGCATTCACCAATTTCCATACCTCTTTTGTCTTTACGGGCTTTTCAGGGAAGCTGCAAGTAGCAGAAGGTGATCTACAAAAGAAGATGAGGCTGAAATACGATGCTTTCATGAATTCCTCCACATCGTCATAGTCAACCTTGAGTAACTGATTGTGTAGCTGATGGAAAGGGTATTATGGATCAAATGAATATTACATGGCATAGTTCTCCAAANGGCGGGGCGGGGGGAGGAGGAGGGGTGGGGAGCGGAGCCCCATCGCGGGACCTGCCGGCCCCGTCCAGCAGCCCCAAGTGCGGGACCCCGGGTCAGCTTTTGGGCATTTGGGGTGGCGAGTGCGGGGAGCGGCTCCCCCCGCCGCGCCCCCGCCGGC
>VWZF01000805.1:150284-189151 GCA_013396755.1 Sclerurus mexicanus
CGGAGGACTGGCGGGACAGGTAGCCGGAATCACTGACCGCCCCACAGCTTGGACTTGGTCCCGTGGAGGACACGGGGGCGGCGCGGCGGCGGCGTCCGCAGCCGTGACCGGACACTGCGGGGTGTGCGACATCCCTGCCAGACGAGGGGATCGTGTGCTGTGTTACGTGAACACCGCCGAGACCAAGCCCCTAGATGGTGGGACGATGTGATTGTCTTTAAAAAATTAACACAAATAAACACCCCACTCCCTGTACCGTGGTGAGCGGACTCAAAGGTGCTATCCCAGCGCCGTCGCTGGGGTCTCTGAACCTTCCCCCGCCCTTTCCAGGAGCCAACACACCGACTTCTCAGGCCTAGACCCAGCTCCTTTCGGCTCTCAAGCCGAGGAGCTGCTTTGCTGCTTTCATCTCACGTGCTGCCTTACCGGAGGAAGGGGGGAACAAAGTGCTCTTATCTAATTTCAGGGCCAAGGACCTCCGGCGGTGCCGTAAGAGCCCCTGCCCTGCACTAGCCGTGAACCCATCCTCCTTCCCCCGTGGGGGTCAGAAGAGGTGTTGCGAGGGGCTGGCTCTTGCGTTCGCCCATGCCCCACATCACATTGTATTTGAATATGCAAAAGGCAGGACCATGCTGGTTTTCTCCCTCGTCTTACTGTGTAATGACAAGTGTTTCACAGGCTGAGCTCTCGCAGTTGTGTTACAGGCGGAGCCCTGTGTTGTCTGGCAGATCGCACCATTGACCCGGGGGAAGCGTGATTTTTGCATAATTGGTGATAACGGGCATAATGAAGCTCCAGTGAAGAAATTGCGTAATAAAATGTAAACGCTCTTTTGGGAGAAGAGACCAGCCCTGGAGAGCACAAGCAGGGTTGCATTCCTAAAGTGAAATAAGCTTGGGCACCACTGGAAGTTTTCTTCACTGTTTACGGTGTCCAAGGCTTGTGAAGCAAGGTCAAGTGTCCCAGGATTTCTTTTGATAGTGAGATAATGTGCTTTAACTTGGGCAGCTATCTGCTCCCTCTAACAGCTCCTGGATTTCTGGGCAAAGTAAATATAAGCCAGATTTGTACTGGTGTTGTGCCTTACAGAGCAAACTCAGCTAAAAATACTTGGCAATTTCACATTTCTTGATAGTAGGTGATGTAGCAACAACTGATTTATTTATTTTAAATGCCTTTGCATTATACTTTATGTTGTTAAAATGGTTTTAGACTTTTTCTGAATGTTAGATATTAAATAGTGGTAGGGACTGAAAATTATTTTCTAGCAGTCAAGTATTATGCAGTTATGATTTTGTTTGGTTGTAACTAATCATTTAAGGTCAATTAAAAAGTGACCAGAAATGAAACAAGAGCTGAGATCGAGGTGAATATATGGATTAAACCAGTCACTGACAATTGCTGAAATGATGCACTAGATGCTGGGCAAGTGCCCTGTGGTTCAATGTATGTGTAATAATATATAATGAACTTTGAAAGCTCCTGTGCAATAAACTCAGACAACACAGCTGCTGAGGTGCTCACTGGTCCTTCACTCAGCTACTTTCCTTCGGACTCTGGAATTCAAGGACAAAGGGACTGTAGCATCAAATCTATTTCCATAAAAGCTTTTTTCCCGCCCAGTGTTTAGATATGTGCTGTCCTTTTTTTTTTTTTTCATCTAGCAAAACTACAGGGTACTGGTTTGGACTGCTTTTTTTATGTTGCTGACTATATGCTGACGAAGCAAAGAGCTGGGAGGGTTGTGAGGCAAGCTCTGAAAAGTTTCTTCTCAAAAATGCTTTTCTTAGTGATGCCTCTTCAGTCAAGGGGCATCTGAAATCCTTCTCTCAAGAAGAAGCAATTGGAGCAAACCTTGCCTTGGAAAAAGGGTGTGAGAGAAAAGGAGGAAAGTTTAAAAGCTGTGAATGGAGAGATAGATGAACTATACTTCACATACATTTAGCCTGGGATGAGAGGAAAGGAGGCAAAAAGGGATGGCTTTTTGGCCAGGGTTGTCATACTGCCTTTGGAAGGCAATGTGTTCATGTTTGTTACAGGCTAAAATTGTCTGTCTGTATTTATGTATTCCTAGGGTCCAAAGAAACCTTTTTGTATTTGTATGTCCAAAATGGAAGAACAAGTAAGCAGATACTGCACCGGTGCATTTCTTATTCCTACATCTGGTTTAGTGTAAGTTCTGTGAGAGTCAGACCCTCAGAACTGTCCAAAGGCTGGAGAATGAATGCAGACTAGTGTTTTATGCAGCTCATGCAGATACTTTTGTAAATTTTTAATCTTTACACTCCTGTGAAAATACAGTTCCCTCCTCTGTCCTGTACCTCCAAGCTGCCTCCAAATTGCAAGTCTTTACCTAGACACAAGAAATGTCCAATTTGGGTTTTATTTGAGAAGTCTGGTATGCTGTTCAGATGGCTGCTGCTAAGATTCAGTATCAGTGTGGTTAATATGTGACTAAATATTAGCCTTGTCTTAATCCTTGTGTACGATACTTTCAGCTTGGAAATTTAGTCAGAATGCAGAGTCAATAAATGCACGTAAAATGCCTCCCAGCCCTCCTCCATCTTTATCCTGACCTTGAGCTGTGGGAAGGAGACGTAATTCTATCTTCCTGCTCAGTCAAATCCTTGCTTCAATGAATTTGATAGCAGCCACTGAAAAACTAGATCCATGAGAAAACGGGTTGCCTGCCTCGTCTCGCTTTCCCCGCCCTCGGCGCACGGGCCACCCAGCGATATCTTCAGCTCAGTGCTGACCTGTGTACCGTGGGCAGGAGGGACAAGTCCTGGGGCCTTAACCAGCCCTTAGCGCAGAAATGGTCCTCTGGTGTCTTTGCCTAAGCATCAGATAAAGCTTAAGTAATCTATACGCATGTAAATTAATTAAGTTGGTAGAGAAAAAAACCTGGCATTTTATGGAGCACCTGATTAATTTTTTTTTTAACCCTTGAAGTGGTGAAAGTTCAGCTTTTCTTATGTATTGGAGAATACTTGCTCGGTTATTACGATAGTGAATTTCTGTGCCTTGGATCATTAAAAGGCAATCTGCATTCTTAGTATAAGTATTTTCCTCATCTTGTTTGTAAAGATCATGCATCAGAAATTAAGTTTAGGAAACAGAGTGACTGAAGAAGTACTTGCTGTTTATTTTTAAAAGCAAACAGTGACATACTGACAAAATAAATGGAAATAAGCAGATGAGGGGAACCTCTGTGTCAGTTGTAGTGCAATTTTCTTAATATTATCCCAGATACTAAGGATTGCAGATTTGGGGCCAAAAAATAAATATTTAGCAAATAGAGTGAACTTTTCAAATAAACTTGCAAAGTATATGTTTGCTTATTCCTGCTTTTGCCAAAACTAAAAATAAATCTCTGAGTACTTGCCTGGTAATCATTCCCTGCTATTGTAGGCTGGTTGGTCTGGACCTCAACAAAGATTATAGGGAGCACCTGCAGAAAATGATCCTAAATTGGAAACACCAGAATAAATGCCTTGAAAGCCTTGAGACTTCTAACCTCAGATGTTATGCCAGGATATGACTTTAACTGAATGGAAAGAATGGAGAGGGAGCCTTACTGTTTGGGGGGGTTTTGTATCTTGGGGTTGTTTGTTTGTTTGGTGTTTTGTTTTTTAGTTCACTGTGGTGTCAGCAATGATAATTTTATATTTGAAATCTCCAGTCTGTTGTCCATTAGCAAGATAACCTCATATGAAGGCTCAAATCTGAAGGACGGAACTCCCAGCCTTGGCCTGGCAGTGCAGCTGGATGCTCCACCTTAAAGCCCGTGTTTAATTTGGCTCGTTCAAACAGCTGATACCGAATTGGAAGACAAGCTGTTTCAAGTCCAGGTACAAACTGGAAGCTCATTTTGCTGCCTTTTGGGATTCTGTCTGGAATGGCAAAACAAAGAAACCCAAATCTGATATTTTCTAAGATGTCTTTTAAAAGCTGGGGTGAGAGAGAGTACCCTTTTGAAAAATAAACCTTTCCCCTTCATCACTAATTTATTGTAAATAACATGGGAAGCTTGCTGGCTGTGATTTTGCATTTCAGAATAAAGTGAGATAAAGTTGCTCAATTTTATAGACATCAGAAGTAGCAAAGTAGTTTATCAGTTTTATCCTTAATGACACATCTGAAATTCACAAATAGCTCTAAGAACGAGTATTTGGATGCAGTCTTCCAACTAAAGCATACTGATTAGCAGCTGCAGCTTATGAATGTTATTTACTGCCCACTTTAGATAAAGTAATATAACATCAGATAATACATGTTTTGGGGATAGCAAATAGCTTTCCTTGATGGCTGTAAGGCATGATTTTAAATGAAAAGTTTACTCTGGTGAGTAAATCCTCATTGGATCTAAACATCATGTGTCGTGTCAGTAAAATGAGTTAGAATGGGGTTTTTCTCAGGGTATTAGTTACCAGATTATCAGATGTTTTGGGATGTGTAAAATAGGCCTGATTGTCAGGCACTAGCCTGCGTGTACTCTAAATCTTCTGCTGCCTGTTTGCAATGTCTCGGGTCTTTCCCCTGATCCAAAGTTACTGTTCATCATGTTAGTTCCTTTTACACTGAGGAGGTAAAAAGCACAACTCTCCCTGTTACTGAAGTAAGAGCCATACCTTTGTATGCCTGTTGAATTGAAAATTAGAGGTACTGTGCACTTGAACTCTGGTGACTCACTCGTTTGTTTTGGTTTTTTTGTTTGTTTTTTGCAGTTGACTTAAGTTCATTTTGCGCTCCAGGTCTTTGTTTTATCCTCAGTCTGTAAATGTTTGAGCAGATAAACTGCGCGCTGCTCTCACACGAGCTGCTCAGTGACAGAACAGTGGGCAGCACTTCAGTGGCCAAGGGAACATGAACGATCCACTTCTGGACTCATTCCCACTCAGGAGGAAACAGGAGGAGAACTGAGCCTCAGTCTTGATGCTGGGACTATGACTACTTGGGAAAGAGAAGGAGATTCATAGCCTGTGCATTCTGGGTTGTGTTTATCTTGGCATGTGCTTTCAGTGACAGAAGTTTCCAAAAATCAGGGTTGGTTTACCGGTCCTGTTTAACATCATTGGGTTCAGGTCTAGGAGCATTGTGTAAACTTCAAAGAGGAATCCTGCCAACTGTACTTCCTCAAAATGCTGTAGCTCAGACCTCTCTGTGAGGAGGAGGATTAAAAAACGTATGTTCTGGCTTCTCTATTCTTGGGTTCTTTTTCTGGTATACCAGTGCTGTAACAATCCCCTTGCAGGACCCTAAAACAGCTAGAGAAGCAGAATTTCTGAAATAGGCAGATGCATAGAATATACAAGGAAAGCATTTTGCACTGTCGTGCATTTGAGGAAAAGACAAACCAACGAGTAGATATTACACTGGGTATTTAAAGGTAGTTTATTTCTCCCTGCAAGGCTGGAAGCTATGGTTTGTTCCTGGCTCAGTTCTCAGCTGGCTAAGAGTAGATATGAAAATGCCTCTAGATAATATATTAGCTATCACAGGTGTTAATTAACATCTACTGAATTGCATCTGAAATGGAAAACAGCGGGAAAGTGAGGAATCACATTAGAACAGCAAACATTGCTGACCATGATTGAAATCACATAAGCTTTGGAAAGCTGAGGCCCCATTTTAAATGATCAGTTGAAGCGCATAAAGGATTATCTGTTTTTGTTGATGACAGCTATTCTTCCTTAATCCATGTTTTTATTTTTCTGCTGTAATAATTTACCATAGAGTTACCTTTTTAATGGGTACTCTTATGCACTATATATTACCTCTTTAGTTTTATTTGGTTTATTTGGTTTTCACTTTTTTGTGCTGGAACAGAAATTTGGCTGAGCTTGTACCCTACAAACCCATTCCATAAAATTTAAAGATATACCTATGGCTTATGCCTAAAGCTAAGCTCAAATTCAAACAATACTTTACAGTTGTGGAGAGCTCTGGAGAAGTGAGTTCACCTGAAGACTGATCCTTTCCTCTTCATGAAAAAAGCATGCATCATACCTACTTTAAAGAAAGGAAGTTGAAGATACAGTGCTAAAGTAAAGTTTGTAAGTACCTGAACAAAATTATGCTTCTAAGCTGAGACCAGAAATCAGGCTATGATGAAACTACGTAATAAAACCAAGGTGGCAAGAGGTTCGAATGGACTTTCTGAAGTTTTAGATCCATGAGAGGAACTTTTGAATATGTGGGAGTTTTAGCATGACTTAAACATATACATCATTGTGCCGTGACTTCTAGGACAGTTACGGATGCTCTGCATTGTAATCTATGGCTGGAACTTCCATGAGAACCACAGAGACGGGCAGAAGTGGAATTGGGTTTGTGGCATTGGCATCCCACTTGCACATACTGGAAAACCAGTTTAGTTGTATTCTGAGATGTGTATTTAAACTAACGCGATTGTGTGGGTGTGTGTCTCTCCTCGTGCAGCTGCAGATTTCCAGTGTGGCCAAAGGGTCTCTCTGACAAAAGCATTGAGGTGTCTGATTCCATTCACTTCAGTGGTGTCTCAGTACCCTTGTGGATCTGAGCTTCAGTAAAACCTCACAAGAGAGGGAGCGTAGTTACACAAATTGTCAAAATTGTACTAAGATGAGAAAGTTAAAATAGAAAATTTCTGCTTTATTTACCAGTGCAAATGGAGCTAACAATGCAAAAGAGCTGCCTAGTAACATGTATTTTTTATTCTGTATTTTCATGTTTGTGCTGAAGCAGTGTAACTCCTTTCTCCCCTCCTCCATGGTATATTCTTGCTTTCCAGCTGCTATTTGATCTTTTCCACTCTTGACTTGAAATTGTTCCTTACAGAACCTCAGCCCCGTGTAGCATTTCGGCAGAGCTATTGTCCTTTTGTCTGCTGCCTGTAGATCAGCTTTTAATGCTAAACAGCTTCTTTATAAACCCCCATGAAACCTTCTCTCTTGCTTTTTGTTTGTGTTGGGAACAAGACCAAAGGTTGAAGAGGGTTTTCAGTCCTGAGGTGTGCAGAGGCCCCCCCCGCCCAATCCCTCCCTGTGTTTCGGTGTTAGTTACTGCTTGGCCTTTACCTGTTTTGTTTTGCTTTGCCAGCCACGATGGGGCACACCCTCACACAGCACAATACAAGCCCATTTAATTAGGGGCTATTCAAGCTCTTTTTTAAAATATTTGCCCAAGCAGCAGTCATACGACACCTTTCAAAACCCTGCAGTCCAAAGCAGAAACCAGCAGTACAATTTTAAGTTGCTTTTGGGTCTGAACCATCAGTGTAAAGATTCTTAGTCTGGTCCCAAGGCTGGGGAAAGGTCAGCTGCCAAGCCTTTGCTGGTCCTTTATGGCACTTATATGCTCTGAAACAGTTTCTGCGAGTGATGCCAAAAAGTGTCTGCTATTTGGGGAGAGGCAAAAATGGCAGCAAATATATATGACTTCCTGAGATTGGTAACTTCTGCATGTGAATACCCAGTGTGCACAGCAAGTGGGATGTTTTCAGGATGTATGTGACATCCAGCCTTTGGTTTCTGCACGTAAGGTGCCACCTGCCAGTATGTGTGAAGGATTTGCTTTTGGACATGGACTTGTGCAAGTCAGCATTCAGGAAGCGTCTTGAAAATGTCTTTCCTGCCTTCCTTGGGCATTGTAGCATTGGCTGGAGCGTCCCTACACACCCCATGTGACTCCTCAGTGGCACTGGACATGAGGAGGCTCTGAGTATACCACTCCTCTCCTAGAGCACCTTGGTAGTCCCTTGAGAGGGAAGCAGGCTTGCTCAACCGGCAAAATGGAAAGTAAAAACCACTGCCAGTGGAGTTAATGACACAGGGATCCTGGAGAAGCTCATCTTGATCTTCTTTGCCAAATCCAAGCTGCCTGTTGGAGATGTGTTGCTGCTGCCTATTGCTGCAACAGCTCTACCACCTGCTTCCATCTGCCTTTAAGTAGCACGGTAATATCATTTGGCTGTGTTTGACAGATTTGAGAAAGGATGTGATTTGCTGAAGGCTTGACTAAGGAAAGAACCTGGAGTAAACTCATTTTTATATGGTAAAACAGCTAAATTTTTGGGGAGGGATCCCCTTGTCTAAGGTCCATATCTGTTGATGACCACAACCATGCAATTCTTATGAATGTGAGTGGCAGGATCTTGTCTGAAGATGCAGCTGACTATGGGGGATGGATCTAGAAACACTTATACTCCAACAGGAAGAGCTGCATGCTTTGAAGGAGCTTAAAGGAGCTTCAACCATCCTTTCTGATGGATGAGATCCCAACATGTAGAAAGTGTGCAGACTTCTCATTCATATAATTGGTTTAAGAAAAGCAGACTGACAGTCCTTTCTTTATGCTGATGGCAGTGTATCATCACTGTGCCATTTTAATCAGTCTTACTTACAGTTGCTCTGTTAACCTGCACTGTTAATCTTCACTCTGAACCTGCCCAGGGGCTATTAAAAATATGCTTCGAGGTGTCAGGTAGTTAGAGAAATCCACCCATCCAACAAAGTGGGAAGATTTTTGGCCCCAAATCTCTCTCCTGGCAGAGGTAGGTCTGAGTCCCCTCAGGCATGAGGGAAACAAAATTGAGGGAGCCTCCTTCCTTGTAAGTGCTTTAAATATCAGGTTAAGTATCTCAGAGCTGTTGATTGGGTTCAAAAACTATTAGGCAAGTTCCAGTGAGAAAAGTCCATGGAGAACTATTAACCCAGAGATGGGATTATAACCCCCCCAATGGGCATTTCTCAAACAGTCAGTGTTGATTTCTCGTCAGAAGTGAGAGAACATACCAGCAGAGTTATCCCCTCATGTTCATCCTATTTAGGAGACGAGGGAAGGGAATATTGGCTAGCAGTTACTGTCAGAGGGTGCTGGACTAGATGGAAGTTTGGTCTGACTTGGTGAAAACCTGTCTTCTTGTTAGGAAAAAATAAAAGCAAACCCTGTGAGGGTTTGTGGAAGAACTGGTGCTAGCACTTGAGCTCCAGGGGGTATCCTAGGCTCTGGAGGTGGCCTTGATGAAAGCATCTTCCAGAAGAAAGATAGGACACAAAATATTCGTGACTCCTCGGGACTTTAACCTGAACCCGGCACCTGAGCTTTGAAAACTCCCAGCCTGGAGCGGAGTCCAAAAACTGAAGCTCCTTAGTGAACCTGGCTTTGCTGTCACGCCAAAAGTAATTTGCACCTAAACAGTGACCCTTTACAGGAAAGTACAGTAAAGGCTAAATTTGTCGGTGCAGGTTTCTCTGTGGTTCAAACCTAACAGGCACCTTTTGCAACTGCTGCAGCGAGCTGTAACTTTGCTATATTTCATCTAGTTGTGGCGGTACTTTTGCACACCACGTACTCATTTATAGGCAGATAGTATTTGCTAAACGCTTTTGAATTCCTCTGCATGGGAGCTGCAGGAACAGAAGGGATAGCTTTCTGCTCCTAGGGGTGAACAAGTACTTGGCAGGAGTTCCTGTGCCTGCACTAGAACATGGAGTATCTTTAAAATGCCTTGTCATACTCAGCATTAAAAAAAAAAAAAAAAGCAAACACAAAAGACAGCTCCAGGTACGTGCAGGGTGACAAAACATGTCAGGTTTTGTAGCAATTAAACTGTCCAATGTCCAAACAGTAAAATATTCAGAATTGCATGGTAACAGACAACGTCCTTGCCACAGGGAGAAGCTGATGTGAAAAACTTTTCACTCACATCCAACTCGCCTCCTTCCCAATGGAGACACCCAAGTCTGTCAGCTCCAGGAGCTTTCCCTTTGCAGTAGATGACAGCTTTTACACTCATGTACTCTTTCTAGTGACTCCAGATTTTAAACTCACCTGCCAAGGGAAATAGTTTTTAAATCAGTTTTGTTGTAACCTCAAGATGAACTAGAGTGCCCTGGTAAAGGCTGACCCTTCTGTGTGTACATAAAATTGCTTAACATTGATCATTTCCTGAGCTGGCACATAGTAGCTTCTGATAGTTTATGTTCTCAGATTAGCTCAGTTGGTTCAACCATGGTGCTAATAATGCCAAAGTTGTGGTTTTGATCTCCCCATTCACTTAAGAGTTGCACTTAGTGATTTTTGTGAGTCCCTTCCAGCTCAGGACATTCTGTGTAATTCTTCAGCAACAGCCTCAGTATCATAGAGACTAGCTGTCTTTTTACACACTGTAATAAGACCAAGAAAAAAAAAAATCACTAAAAATGCTTTTTTTTGTCGTAGGTACTTCACAAACTGTATAAAAAGAGGGAAAAAAAATCCAAGGTTCTTTTTTTAAGGGAACTCTGAGTTCCTCTGGAGCAGGGGCTGTTGCAAGTTGCATCATCAACTTGAGGCAAGGAAATCAGAAAACTGGCTTTTAGTAACTCCTGAGATTTTAACCTGTAGGAACTGTGAATCCCAGGCACGATCGAGTGCTCGCACAAGTGTTTTGTCACCCTCCTATGAGTTCAAAACCATGCAGTTTCCAAGCTATATTTGTTGGGTACTAACACTAGCTTCTGTTATTGATTCTAATTCTCTGTCAGGAGTGATCCTTTGTGGAGGATTTAAGCTTCCCATAACACTTAAACCTTTTGCTCTTTGATGCATCAGTCTTACCACTCACTTTGCCCTCTGAGGTCTCGAGAGGCACGCTGAAATTGCAGATTGGCACTTCAAGAGAAAACACAACCATGAGATTACAAAAGGCTTTACTCAGGCTTTTAATTATGTCAAACATAAATATCCTAAAGCTTTATTCATTAGGAACAGAGGTATAGATGTTAATTCTTGAGTTTGCAGGCCTTCCTCTTGACACTGATGACCCAGCTAAGGACACAGCTTTCACAGGTTTTCTAAAGCTATCTCCTATCTGCAACTAATAACAGTCTGTAGGAATAGCTTAATTTGGCTTAAATTTAAGAGTACTGTATATAACTGCATCAGGATTAAGACAGGCCTATAATTTTATTAGATTCTTTGGGGAGGGAGAGTTAATCTATGTTCTTAACACTCATGCAAAAGTATATTTGGGTGCTTAAAGCATTACAAGGGATCAGTGGTTCACTGCCAGAAGCGGTGGAGAACTTTAAAAAATAGCACATAGGCGTCTCTCCAGTTCATTGTATCAACATTGTTTTGTCTTGCGCTTGGAGCAATCTCAGTGGGTGCCAAAATAGTTTTTAATCTCTTCCCTGTCGCCTTCCTTAGTAACTCCATTAACCAACAGTGTGGTTGCTGCTGTCCTCTGCTCAGCTGTGTGTAGCTGCTAAGCCGTAGATGAAAGGTCCTTGCTCCGAATTGTCTGTGTAAGGCTCTTTAATTTCCCAGCTGCGTGTGCTAAGTAGCTCTGCTTTTTGCTGACTTATGAAAGCTGATCAATGCGTGTCTCTTACAGTGCATCCATGAACCCTGCCAGCTCCACGGGAAGACATGGCACGCTGCACAAGACCCATACCCGATCAACAACCTGCTTCTGCAAATGTCCAAGAAAGAACCTGGAAGGGGGAGCCCGAAATCTGCAGGGAAAAGCCTTATCCCCCACCCAGAGCATGAGGAATACAGTTCATTCTTTATGCTTTTGCCACAAGTGCTATAAATGCTGTTGAGATTGAACTGTAAATTCTGCCAGGGCTGAAAGGTTAAAGGTGTAGGAAGACCAGCAGCCGAGGAGTAGGACATCATATGCTCTGTGTTGGTTACAGATGCAGCAGGATAGCCTGCCAGAAAGGGACAAGACATGACAGTATGTCTTCAGGAGTGACATCCATTATAAAACAGGTTTGGATGTAAATATTTATGCATGTTGTGTGCTCTTTGATGGGCAAGCAGTGTGCTTTGGTACAGTCAGAAAAAGATCCCACTAGCAAACCGGGGGCAGGGTTGACGCTCATTCTGTGTTTTATTGTTATTTGCATTATGATCATGACTCAATGCCTATTCATAAGTTCTACACTGGCATTTTAAGTAGCAAAGTACTAAGTCTGATCCTGATCCCTGGTTGGCAGATGAAAGGACATTTAATTTCCCAATTGAGAAAAGTTGCTAAGGACAGAAAAAGCTTTCCTATTATACTAATACACAGTGGAATATGCTAACAGTCCCTGCTGGCTTAAGCCTCAAGAGAACAGTTCTGAGTTTTTTCTGCTTTTATTGTGCAAGTTTTATATGCAGAAACATCTTTATTTCCTGCTGCCTTGGAAAGAAAAATAATTACTGGTATATACATGGAGAGTTTTACTGGACCACAGGACTGATTGTGTTAACTTGAGTGTGCAGCAACGACCATAGGTATTGTAAAATGATATGTATTCGACTGCAGGATCCAGAGATGTTAGGTGTAAAGAAAGACATTTTCTTTTCATTCTTGAGTGTGAAGACTGAGGCTGTAAATATATAGCAGCTATGGATTTGAAAAGTTACATCTTCCACAGCAATCGGAACTGACTGGAACGATTCCCTTGTTATTTGAGCAATAAATTATTTAATTGGATAACAGAAATAGTCCTCTCATTAATCTATAATAGTTTTAAAGAAAAAGAAAAAGCATTCGAAGGGTAATAAGTGTTCAAGTGCAGGAAGCCTCTCTTGGTGATAAGGCAGTGGAAGGGCAAGGTGACAGGACTATTGATTATTCAGAAAAGTCAGACTTTAAACTATAATCTCAAGACTTGACAAATAGAATGACAGACAAAAGCGAAAGTCAGTGCAGTAATGGGTCCAGGGAAAATAAGCCTTACGATGGTAAACTCTCCAGAAGTTATTACTGTTCAGTAAAGAGAGCTTGAAACTGTTGTGTTAGCTATTTCAGCAAGAACACCAGCTCAGTACCCTCTGGTAGTCCAGAAAGGTAAATCAGATGTTAAGATTTATCAGTAAAGGAACAGACAGCAAACCCGAAAATTGCAAGTTCACGATGTGACGACAGTGTGACTGTTGAAGGCAGTTCTGGTTCTTACTTTAGTGAAAATATGATAGAGTTAGAATAGATGTATAGAAAGGTGAAAAGACAGCAATAGATCTGGAAAGGTTTTTGTTCAAGGTGAGATTAGACAGATTTGCTTGGGGGAAAAAAGTGTAGTAGAGAAAAGACATAACACAGCTGTACAAAATCACAGACAGCAAAGAAAGGTGAGCAGAACACCAGTATTTTCTCTTTATGCAGAAGCTTGAGAAAGCTGGTTTAGAGCAGTCGGGAAGTATTCTTCACAGCCGATGAATTAAGCTGTGCAACTCCTCGCCATAAGGCGGTGTGGAGACAAAAAGTATAAGTAGGTTGAAGAAAGTGTTATGAACAAATTTGCATATGAAAAAAAAGCCATCAAAACTATTGAATATAAAGATATGGATTAAATCCCTGTCTCGGGTAGTCCCCAGCTAGACTGTTAGGATCTGTGAGGATACACCAGAGGAAGTGTGATTGTGCACTTGCTTTTTTCTTGCAGTCTTTGCCTGAACATTTGCTTCTGGCTGCTGCAGAATCCAGCTACCGACCTGGACGGACCTTTGCTCAGATCCAGTGTGACTGCACTTGGGCACCATAAGTCTGTTTGTCTGAGAGGCATGGACTAAAATTAAGTTTATGCATCAGATAGTGCTGGAAGACACGCACTGTCTTATGAGTCTCATAAACAATATACAAGCCATCTATCTGTCTCCTGTAAATATACGGCAGGAAGCTGTTATAAAACAGCATGATGTGCTCATTATCTACGCTCTGTCAGACTATTGATACAAGCTCAGGACTGTTGTATTGCCACAGATTATGTTGTTTTCATAACACAGGTCATGGCAGAATCTTGGCGCCAGAACTTATGATAGTTTAAAAGGTTATTTCTCTGTTAAAGTCAAGTGGTTGCTTTGAGATCAAGGTCTTGCTACCAATTGGTCCGGTTAAACAAATTCTTATGTACGATCTTAAAAATTGGGATATGCCTAAACTGCAGGTCTGAAGTGTATTAGAGTTCACAGCTTTATATCAATCTCTGAAAATAAAACATGACTTCAAAGAACTAAGGGTTTACCAAATATTGCAAGCCTGAATGAATTATCAACCCTAAGCCTTGTGTCAGAGAGGGCTTTCTTCATGATTAGAGGGAGATCCAGAGTAAAGAGTGGTTTATCTTTAACGGAGATCAACCGCATTTTCCCATTTATGTAGTAACATTCATTAGCTGAGGAGCTCAAAGTGCTTTACAAACATGAGTTAGCTAAGGACTATGAAGTAGACAGACACTAGAGTAACCTTTATTTTAGAATGAAAAGACTTCCCTGAAGAAGGTTCACATGGTTTAAAAAATTCCCCCTGGCAAAGGGCACCCAAAAAGTGAATGTTGTGAGGACAGCTTTCTTTTATTTCCATGTCTCTGCTGTATTGTATTTTCATATTATTTTTATATGTTGTGCTTTGATTTAAGGAAAGACCAAATATTTACTGAAGGGAGAGCTGATGGCCCAGGAGTTATTAAAAAACCCCTCACCTTCTTTTAGCTGTGTCTGAGTTGAACTGAACTTCACTTTCTATAATCCTGTTCCTGTTGGCAAACTCCACTTCTGCAACTGAATTTCCCATGAGCTCCTGACTCACGACAATGCCACCTTCTGAAATCCTAAGGCTGGCCTCGAAATCCCTCCTTTCTCTGACACGTTCCATGTAGGTTAAGTTCACGTACTTGCAATAGCAAACCCATTATTCACTGATCAACTTACATCCCCTTTTTGAAAGGGGAGAGAGACCAAGGCATTTTGGAGAAGCTGGAAGCTGGCAGTTCAGGTGGAGCATCTGCTGATGCCCTTTACTCTGAGCTACTGGAAATGGATGTTTTGGTTCAGCTGGATGATCAGTAACTGGAGATGTTTTAGCAAGGAGGCTTTGGGATTGAAGGCAGTGAATCACTTCGCTTTAAACAAAACAAAACAAAAACCAAACAAAACCTCCCAAAACCAAACAAAATAACTGCAATGACCAAACTTTCAGTGGAAGCAACCTGTGCCCCTGTGAAACCTGAATGTGAACAGTGAGTGCAAAAGAAGGGCAAGAAGGAAAAGCTGGGGGAGAGCGTGGAGGTGAGGCTGGTCCTGGTCAGCCAGGTAACTTCACTTGTGATCTGCCGAGTTTTGAAAAGTGAGTGGGAAACACGGCTTGCTAGTAAATGAATATTTCCAAGAGAAATTAAAAGGCAGGTAAAAACACTCTTGTAACTTAACATTGCCAAACTCAGAGCTGGCGGCATTGGCTAAAATGCTAAATTCTGCCTCTCTCTCGGCGGTTCTTGTTTACAGGAAAAGCTGAGCTCCTTCTTGAAAATCCTTTAAATTACTTTTCGAGTTGAGTACCCAAACCAAGAATCGCTGCTTCTTGCACTAGTGATCAACTCATGTTCGTATATCTGTTCAAATGCTTTGGTGTTTTCCGTGGAATATTTTCTGCAAAGTACCAAGATATATTTCAATATTTTCTATTTTAAAGGAAGAACATTGCAATGAAGAAAAGCAATGAAAAAAGACTCTCAGAGTGAGATAGAACAAACTGTGAAACTATCCCTCTTTAAAATCGTTTTTCTTTCATGGTGTGACTGCTGTATCCTCTCTGTAAAATGAAATGTGAAATTACTGATGCAAGTAGGCAAAATGTTTAGAACAGAATCACAGTATTTTCAGGGAGTTACAAACAGCACCTTTTAGGATTAAAAATCTTTGATTAATAACAATGCTTAAAACCTTTCTCATAATCCAGAGGCCAAGGGGTGCTTCACAACTGAGCTTTATAGAATTCTGACTTAATTTTTTTTTTTTTAAACGCCAATAGGTTTTAAACACCCAACTTCTGCTGCCTTCCAGTGGGAAAAGTTATGAAATCCCCCTAGCCATGCTTGAAATGTCTCTTCTAGGTTCCAGCTCGCCTCAGACGAAGCAGCCTGCTGATTTTAAGGAACTGAAGAAAGACAGGGAGGAGGTTAGCCATCAGTTTAAAGGGAAATCACCCCTAAGAACCTTGGGAATATGGCTGTTAGGAACAGCTTTGCTTTAGTATGGAATTTACGGGGAAAGTAGTGCGAAGACAACATGCAGAGGCAGGCTGTGGTGGCAGAACAACTAGGGCAGCGAGAACTGCTGCAGTCTGGAGGAGCTGCATCACAGAAGTAACTCAAGGAAATGAAGAATGACAGTAATTTACCACCGAGTCTATATCCTTAATGAGTATGAGGTCCCTGTAATTTTACTGACAAGGTATTTGATGTACTGTTCTCCAGTTTATTGCAGTAACAGCAGGAAGTCTCTTTGAAAACAAAACAACATCAAAACCAAAAAACAAAACAAAAAAAAACCACCAAAAAACTATAGAAAAGTAATTATTGTGTCATGTGTCCAGGCCTCTGAGTCCTTTTCTTCCTGAAGTTGTGTTCTGACCGCTGTGACCAGGAATGCCACACTGATACTTAAAGTCCCTTCAACACTGTGAATCATTTTTTACCCATCAAGGTAGCACGGCCTGGGAAACAGTGCTTCAAGTCTGTTCTGCATTGATGACATTGCAAATGGAGCATGCATCGAAGTTTGAATCCTTCAGGCATTAAGAAAGAGGGAGGGTAAGTAAAAAGAGTTTATGAGAGGTACTTAATATGCATGAGCAGAAGCCTAGAAAGCATGATATGAGGACAGACAAGAGAAATTAGAGGGTTTTAATCTAGAAAGGAAGAGAAAGAGGAGGAAACATAATGGTTTTGAAACACCTATAAAATTGCTGTAAGAAAGAATAGTCTGCTTCCTGTGTCCTTGGGAGCTAACACGAGGAGTAACAGGTCTCGGCTACAAAGAGGAAGCTGAGATTGGGCATTTGAAAAAGCAAAGCTTGGAAGGCCTGCCTTCGCTTTAAGGTAAGGGCCTCTCTGAAATATAGTTGACATTGCCTTGGGGAGGAAGGCTGGAACCAGGGATCTCTTCAAATTCCTTCCAGCCTTCCAAGCAGTTGGTTGTAAAGGGAGAAATAATGGCTGTCTGTCTCTGCTGGCTATTTTATGGACACAGGAGAAGCATTCCCATCGAGGAAAGAAATATATATTAAGCTGGTGCTGTGTAAAAACATTTGTTTGGTTCTGGGAAACGTGCTTAATGATTGCAATTCCTGTATGGACCTAGGATAATTTTGACGCCAGCAAAGACCATAAGCACCTTCACAATACCTGGCATGTAGTATGGGAAGGTAGAGTAATAGAAAGAAAAGCCTCTCGCTGGGGGTGATGTATGATCTTTCTTGGCAGTAAGATTTGTAAGGGGTTGTAAATGATACCACTTGGCCCTTTCCACAATGACTCAGGATTGCAGCCGTCTGGCCTTGGAGAAGATGAAGCCATAAATGACTGCTGCAAAGTGCATGTTAAAAGGAATGACTAGCTCTGATGAAGAAGCAGGAGATAAAATCTCTGCAAGAACCAGTGAGCACAGGTGTTTCCAGGGTTCAGAGCAAACTAGTGTGGGAGAATTCCAAGTTTCATGCCAATATGTGTGCTTTACCCTCCCAGCATTTCTTGCGCTGTGCCCACAAACATTTACCTTTTCTGGCATGAGCCGGAGCCAATCATTTCCTAACCAAGCAAAAATGTTGTTTAGTTTAGTCTGCATCTGGAGAACCCTAAAACAGGAATGAATCAACACAAGGGAATGTTTCAGCTCAGCCCCTTGCAGCAGTCCCTCGATGTCTCTTTTAAACAGCAGGCGACACAGTGCCCACCCTGGAGCTGCACAAATCCGAGAAGACAGCAAATATTCACGTTCCCACCTGTCAGCAGCAAGCACAGCCTTGGAGCAGTAAATCTGCCAACTCAGATTAGCGATTAGCAATAAAAATCCAATTATTAAAGAGCAGCTGAAGTCTTTGGCTGGGAAATTTTAGAGAATGGAGCAAGAACTGGCGTTTGCTGGCCACCCATTCGGTTCAGCAGGAGGCTTTTGTGTTCCCCTAATGTGGCTGGGTCTCCTGACAAGCTGGAGGAGGACAGGGTCTCACTGCTTCCTTATAAACAGATTTCACAGACTCCTCACTTTTTTGTGGGAGAAGGAGAACTGGTTTAAAGTCTCCTGGGTAGACCTGTGCCAAAACTGTCAAGTGGGAGGGAGACTGCAGAAGAGCATGTCCTTGAAGCAGGGAGATCTGGCTGCACATAGGAGCTCCTTTGGGAGCACAACCTGTGCAAGAAGAGCCTGCAGCCAGCTGCCGTCACTGCTGCTGATAGGAAGTTGGTCTAGGTTCCTTCTAGACAGAAGGCTTTGGGCACTGTCCTGATGCTCACTGACCTTATCACCCTCTGCAACTACCTGAAAGGAGGTTGTAGCCACATGGGGTTCAGCCTCTTCTCCCAGGCAAGAAGTGACAGGATTCAAGGACATAGTCCTAAGATGTGCCATGGGAGATTTAGGTTGGACATTAGGAAAAAAAGGGTGATTGGACAGTGGAATAGGCTGCCCAGGAAGGTGGTGGAGTCACCGTCCCTGGAGGTGGGTAAGGAAAGACTGGACATGGCACTCAGTGCTACATTCTAGTTGACATCATGGTGTTCGGTCAAAGGTTGGACTTGTTGATCTCAGATGCGTTTTCCAGCCTAATTGATTCCATGATTCTCGACAGAGCCATGGAGATGGGAGTAGCTTCTCCCTTTCAAAGGCATTTAGATTTCAGTTTTAAACACTGGCTAGAGAAATTGCAAGGAAAAAAAAATATTGATCTGTAAGTATCTTGACTATAAAGTATGGCCTGTAAGGTACAGAAAAACTGTTATGTGCAGAAATATTAATGGAAAGACACTAATTATTAAGTGTCAAGACAATAATAAAAATTAAAAAGTACCTATTTTTAATAGTTACTACTTGATAGGTCCAAAATCTCACTGTTAGTGAGAAATTATTATTGTTGTGTTGCCAGTAAAATCTCACATGAATTGGCTCTTATTTTCATGTCATTTAACATTTTCCATCAGTGACATGGAAGAAAAAATATTTCCCAGTCTTAACAATTACTAAAGCTTCATCTGACACAAAGATTGGAGGTAGTGGGTTTAAAATAAAGAAGAGGTGACAGAGACCAGTGTGGGTCTTCTGGTCACACCAAGCAGTATGTACAAACAAAAATCAATTCCTATAGAGACCATAAGGCAATCAGACCATGAAGGGCGAGCCCTCTTTGCAAGCTTCCAGTGGCCAAAATCCATACCATAAACCCTGATGTGTGAGCAGGAGAATGGTGAGAATGAGTGCGAAAGGCATGTTGCTTCCGTCGTTCCACTGGGGTAGCCACTTCTAAAGGAGCATCTCGTTCATTTATCTGGGAATGATTAGAGAGAAGACTGATCATATAAGATCATACAGGAATGATTAAAGCACTGGAAAATATACTTCAGCGTGCAACAAGAAGAGTTCAATCTATTTAGCTTAACAAAGGAGCCACAGCATGACAAAACTTTGATCTCGGGCTCCTTCATCTAGCAGACAAAGATATAACAAGATCCGGGATAGGATGGCAGCAAACCCAGGTTATAAAGAAGATGTAATTTTTTATAAAATCACAGCAATTTTAAGCTAGTGATAGAATTATTTATAGAAAAGAGGCTTTAGTTCAAGCAAGAAAATGTTCATGAAAACCTCCTAATTCATGGTATCTGTGAAGTCAGATTCAATAATCAAAGTAATCCCTCAAACCAGACAATCTATGGGTCACTAAGAAAATTTCCCACAACTACTGCATTATTATTTCAGTGTATGTTACAAGCATGTCAACAGACATATATATAATAAATCCACATTTCTTTGTAGGCAATACTATGCATCTACGTCTCAGAAAGTCTCTTCCCCAAATGGGTTCTAAAAGAAATTATTTTATGCCCCATTTTGCCGGTTAACTAATTTGACCAGAATCAGACCGGAAGCTTGTGGCAGAAGAATGTGGTAGATTTTGAATCGACACAGTCCTTAGTGCTTCCTTAACCAGAATGTCCTGCACACCTCACTGGGACATCTGCCAATGTTATGTGCTTACAGAGCGAGGGCCCTTCTTAAAGCCTTTGCAGTGCCCGTGTACTGGTGGGCACCGTGCCATGAAATGGTGATGGAGAAGTGCAGAAGGAAAGGGCGTTCTTGCATAGTCCATGGGGGAGACACCTCAGCTGTTGCTGATGGGACAATACTGAAGTATTTCTGGATCAGTGTTCCTTCTTTTTGTGAGAGCCTGCAGAGGGCAATAAGGTAAGACTCACATAACGTGAATTAGCTATTAACCTGTCCGTGCCAGACACAGAGATACAGAGTGCAGTGCACGGGGAATGCAGGCCCACGCTCCCCATGTGCACAAAGCTGAGAACACTTTCAGATTTGTACTGCTCTGAAAGCATCTTAAAAGCAGCTACATCTCAGCCCACTGTAACCACAGCCAGACTGCGCTCGTGGGAAGCCGTTGCCTCTGATGGACTTTGGATGCACACTGCAGGGTGCCTGAGTCCCACTGCCTCCCCCAGCTCCCTCTGTGCTTTGGTCCCTGTGCATTGACAGCAATGCGAGGGCGTGGGAGCAGAGGGGTCCGTACAGAGGGAGGACTTGCACCAGCTCTCCCCCCGCCCGGAACATCCAACACATTCCCAAGGCACAACCTTTGCAAGAGTATTTAACCCATCCTGAGATTATAACTGCTCCAGGTCTGTCCTGTTTGTGTAGGGGGCCTGGCACTTATCAGTCCTGAACAAGGCAGGCAGCAAACAGGGACAGGAAGAAGTCTTCATGGAAGATGGAGCATTCTTCAAGAGCTGGTTTTTGTTGACAGTTATGCCTAAAAATACTTAATAGTTTTAGGTTTTAATTAATTCCCTGTCTTCTCATTTAGAGAAGAAGAGGAAATTCTTCTTCTCTGCTTCTGTTTTCATTTTCTTTTTTTGTCCTGCATTTTCAGACTGCATTTCTAATGAAGCTCAACATTTTGAGAGGCATGTTTCTAAACAGGGGTGGAAGCAAAAAGACAGGATTTTCATTAGAAAAATGGAGGCCCATTGTCGGAGGGTTCTGGTATTGGAACATATGGACATCTCTAGGGACATTAGGTCTGTAAGATCACCCGGGCTCAGTGGCTATTCCTTTGGTGGAGATATCCATATGCTACATGGCTCTGTGTCATGCAGAGTAGGGAAGAGAAGCCTTTGCCTCCAACACGCTCATGAACACATACACAGGCAGTCAGACACACTGTGCCTTTCCCTGCACCCTGAAGAATTAGCTGATGCTTTCAGGTGTTTATATATCACTGCCATCACTAGTTAATGAATTGGAAATGCTTAGCAGCAATTAAATAGCAATTAGTAAGCTGAATGCTTTATTGTGGTGATCATTCCTTTCCATTTTGCTCAATGATGGCAGGAATGTCTTGGCTACAAGCCAAGTGATTGCTCAGATGGGTGATCATGCATTTCCATGGCGCCCAGAGAGTTAAGTTTTCTGAAGAAATCCAAAAACCATCAATGAAGTATGTGAGATGCATGGCAGGGATGACTACTAATAACATTATGTATGTTCAAGCATTTGGAAACAGCTCTTCAGCAGACGAGCTGCACTCCTCCCATCTATGCTAAGGGCTTTTTCTTCACTTGTATGATACTGCCTTTTTATTGTTTCATACTTTGGGCACTGTCATATGAACTCTAAAATTTATGACACTAATTTTCTTATCTCATTAGGATAAGCAACAGATGAAAGCTTGTGGAGATCCAAAGACCCTTGTCTATTTGGTCCTGTTGATCTTTCCAGCATGCCCTGTGACTGCAAGAAGGCATATCTCAAGCTGTTCAGCTGTAACTAAGCTGACTAAATGAAAACAAGAGAGCTAAGGGTAGCTGGGTGTGGTGCCAACCTTTGCTCATGTGCTTTTGTTTGCAGTTGGCAGAGTCCAGGCTCAGCTTATTTATTTTATTCCCTGAAAACCGTATCTCTATATTTAATTGTTGTCAGAAGGAAATGAGCACATCTCATGGCTCCTGATTGAGTTGGGAGAAGGAAGTGGTCAATTTATATCACATCTAAATGTTTTGCTGCAGGACTGCAGAGCTATCCAGCTCGTTATCATGGGAGTTTTTAAAGAGCTGTTAAAAACTTTAACAGAAGTATAGCTGTATATAAAAGACTTCTCCAGTCATATCTCAACACTAATCAGAATATCCTTAAACTACAAGTACCTTCTCAAACAGATCCAAGAGATATTGCTTTTGTAGACTATCTCAAACCTGGAAGATTTCTTGTCTAGGGATACAAGAGCGGCTGCTGGTTTTTTATCTAACCTGTACCCAATTCTCATTTGGAAAACTTTCTAGCTTAAGTAGGTAGAAGAAATTGGAGCATGCAGCAGGGCTTCTATGGAGACCGTGGTATTTTAAGGCCATGTGATAAATCCATTTAGAAATACTGCCTGTGTGGACAATACATACCCTCAGCATTTTTGAAAAGGCTAATTTCTTGGCTCAAAAAATGTTTCTCTATTTTTCTTTGTCCTGTTGCTCACAGTGCCTCCTCCACTTTCATATCTGAGGGATTTGTGTATCTACAGAACTGCAGTTGGTAGGTCTTCATTGATGGTAAAGCCTTCCTGGTGGCTTCCTAATCTGGACAATAACAAAAGAATGAGGAGATATGTATTTTAAGCAGCAACTCCACTCTGACTGTTGAATGTAGAGAAGAATAATGTTAAAGAACAAGCACAGAAGCACAACATGTACTGAAAGTACAGTAAAAACCAGGAGGGCTTTGAATTTAGGAAGCGGCGCTGTTTTGCAAGAGAATCATCACCATTCACTCTTGGTATTATAACATTTGTCAAACTCTATAAAAGAAAAGACAAATTCAAAAGTAGATTTGCTAGTGTAACATTGCAGTCCTAGAGAGCTATGTGTGTCTAAATCTTTATTAATTCTTACAGGTATACTTTTGGGACTTACTGACATGACAAAGTCCCTTCAGAGTGCAAGAAGAAAAGATTTGCTTATGTGTAAATGTGTCAGGAACAACAAAACCCCAAACAATGATTAAAAAGCAACTACAATTCTCTTTGAAATACAGGTCAGTGAGAGAGGATTTACACCTAAGACATTTCTTCAAAGCTGTGAGTGACATCTCTTTCTAGATCTGCAGAAAGCCCTTTGTTTCTGAGAAGCAATAATAAACTCTGCAGCACTTGAATACTTTGGCACAGGTGGCATTATAAAATGATGGTATTGTTTTCAGCATAGCCAGTTCTGCTAGGATGTTTCATGCCTAGAAAGCAGATTTTAGGGTATTGTTTCCTTTAGACAGACTTTATGACCACTATTCTGAGGTATTAAAGTCTTATCTCTGAGTTTTCCTTTACTAATACCGAAATTGAAAGAACAGGCAAGATACTTTCATCTTCAATAATTTTTAAGATATCGCCACCAAGTGGTAAAAGGGAATTAATACAATTTTCCAGTTCCTGGAGGCAGCAGGTGTATGGCACTACTTAAAAATGACAGTGCAGATCAAAATGTCGCCATAATAACACATGCAAAGCAAATATTAAGGATCATGCAATCAAATGAAGTTCCTATTTTAGGTGAATTAATTAAGGAGGTAAACCATCTGAAATGTAGATGACATAGCTTTTGCTATCATGCCCTGCTGTAAAAGAAACAGCCCTAAGTAGGTAACTTCTTATTTGAACCACTGTCATTGATTGTTATGAAGAAAAGAACCACTTGAACTGCACAACTCGGACATACAGTCATTCAGAAAACTCACTAGAAATAAATGCATTAATGCATCTACTTTTTTAGCTGTCTGGGTTTCAAGTAGGTAAGTCTCTTAAGAATTAGCGTGCTGTTATTTAGGCACAATTTTTCTGGATTAATAGGTGTTGCTTGTAAAGTGTATGATTGCAGTGGCAATAGGGTTACTCATAGTGGGTCCTGGACAACAAGCTGGACATGGAGTCCACAGTGTGCCCTTGTAGCACGAGTCTAGAAGTATCCTGGGCTGGAGTATATGAAGAAAGGCTGAGAGAGCTGGGACTGTTCAGCCAGGAGAAGAGAAGGCTTGGTGGGCATTTCTCATCAGTGTGTACAAATATCTGAATGAAGAGCATACAGAAGACAGATCTCTTTTCAGTGGTATTCAGTGACATGACAATGGGCATAAACTGAAACACGGGAGGCTCTGTCTGAACATCAGGAAACACTTCTCATGTATCATGGAATGGTTTGGGTTGGAAGGGACCTTTAAAGATCATCTAGTCCAGCCATGACTGTGAGAACGACCTGCACTGGCACAGGTTGCCCAGAAAGGTTGTGGAGTTGCCACTCTGGGAGGCATTCAAAAGTCATCTGGGTACTAGCTCTGTTTCCATTCACCACACCAAGTTTGCCAAAAAGTACTGCTTGAAAGTGAAGTTCTTGATTCACAACAGGAAATTGTCGACTTGAAAGTGCTAAAAGAAAGGAGAACAGGAACTTCATGTGCTACATCTATGTAGTGATCAATATATTTAGTCCACTAAATATGACTTTGCAATTACTTTATCTATTATTGTTTGCATTCTATTTCAAGTATTTTCTGTATTCTATGACAGAAGGCAGAAAAACACACAAAATTGCAATCATTAATTCTTCTGGAGAAGCAACACATTTTTATGTCATTTTTAGATTTTCTTAATATTTGGGATCACAACTATCACTTTCTTTAAAGCAAGATCATCTTTAGATAGTATTTTCACACCACCTTCATTCTGTGTTCCACAGTATGATTGGAGGGCTCTACAATCACAAGGCCTTCTTTGGTCTCACATTATTTATCATTTAGAAAAGCCGACTCTGCAGAGGGAAAACGTGGTCTTTAGGAAATTTGTGTTTAGGTGCAGGTACAGAATCTACCATTAGAGTTGGCCAGCTTCGGGCCCGTGGTCCGTTTGATGTTGCTGGATATCATGAGAAGTCATTTCATCCAGAATTTCTGTTCTTTCACCTAACAAAAGCAAGGGCATTTGGCATCCTGCCCACTCACAAGCAGGGGGACAAGTCTCTAGTTTCACATTATGTAGTAAAGTTTAAAAAAACGCCAAAGAGCAATTTCTTCTGGGCACTTAAACAAAGAAAATCTTCTATGTCTCCAGTGATCCGTGAACCTTATCATCATGAAATGTTCATGTTGGTAATTCGTTGTGTTGTGACCAACCACGTACATCATCTAATGCAACCAGCTCCAAAGACAAAAAACCACACACATACACAAGACAACTTTTCACTCGTTCTTTGGAATAAAGAGCCTCCTGCAACTGTATTATACTCTGTTTTGAGCCAGTGATCCAACACAGACAACCTTGCCTTGGGGACCTTGTCTTGTGTTTCGTCAAAGACCGTTCTCCAAACCGCTGACACTAACAGGCTCCCTGTTGAGCAGCAAGAACCAAATGTCTCGCAGAAGACCCAGAGGAAATTCTACATGAAGATTGCTGCTTTATAAAATAACTTTATTTTTCAAGATCAATTACATGTTCAGGTTCAACTTCTGCCATTGAAAGTACAACCTGAAAGCAAGCTCCAGCTCGTTTCTCCAAGGAGACTGTGCACAGGATGCGGCCGCTACCAATGTCACAGTCCCACTGTTACAGCATGTGCAGTCCATGGCCTGGAAATACTGTGACAAAACTAGAATACTCAATGCTTTATCATGCATGCAGTTACACAAATGTTACTCGTAGGTGGAATATGTTCATAAAACCATGCAGCTAGGCATGTGTTTGTTTAAAACCTGTGAGGAATGCCAGACCTGTATTTTCCTGCTTCCTGTTGCTTAAAGGAACAGGGTGCAGTTGAAATTTGTTGTGTAATGGGCAGCATGCAGTCCTAACGAGTGAAGGAGATGAAGGCATATAAACCCCCTTGTGCATACAAACCTGTGAGGATTATGTTGGATTATGACAGTGGCCTTGGTGCAAATGAACGGTGGCCAGGAATAAATTCTAAATTCAAGGCACTAGGTCAGACTTGTTTTAGCAGGATGGTGGTTAGCACGTTAATTGTATTTGGTTTTAGGCTGATATAGCTTAAACAGTACAAAAGCTAGAGGTTAACTGGGCAGCAGCAGGGAATCAAGATGCAAAGCACCTCAATATCAGTGTATTATCTGTCCTCTACTCATGTAGCTGTTGCTGGATTAAACTGCCCAATTTATGCACTTTGTAATAATTATGTCTAAAAATCGATCACGTAATTCCGATTACTTGATTAGTGTAAAAATTTACTTGGTGAAGGCACCATTCAGAGTTAATGCCCCAGTCTACTACATGGCCAACTTACACATGAAAAGGTGCTGATGCTGGCTGCCTAGGATGGGCCACTGTCTAATCACATTTACTAGGCCATCTTCTCAATCATATCAAGGTCTTAGATGTAATTTCTTTTTTGCAGTGGAAGCTTGTGTGCAGGCTGCTGCCTCCATAGATAGCTTACGGAATGAGCCGTGGAGCTTGGGAGAAACAAACCTCGAAGATCTGTGTGGTGCCACAGTTTGAGCTGAAGAGTTACTGACATCATAGCTGTGAGCTGTAACACACCTCTGTGAATCAGCACAGGTGGGACCTGTACCACACACCTCAAGGGATTTGCACTTCATCTGAGTCTGGCTAACTCAAGCAGATGAAATTTGGCCAGGAGGCTGAACAATGAACTGACGTGTTTGAAGTTCTACTGGATCAGTGAATAAATAGCTATGAATGCCACTATCAAAATGGTCTCTTGGACTCTGTGGCTTTATTCAGTCCTACAGTTATTGCAATAGGAGTGGTGTCACTTTGTGGCCTGTAACCTCATTGATGTGACAAGGTTATTAATCCTTTTGTCAGATTAAGCCACATTGAGAAGACTGAAGTAGAAAACAAGGATCACCTTTCTTTACCAGCATCCTCCTGTGCCTGTGTGTCTATCTTGCTACAGCATTGACAATTCTGTTTATGTCAAGCCAAACTCTTTTCTTTTTACATATTCCTATTTAGCATAGATTTTAATTCTCTGTTTAGAAAAGTATGATGAAAATAGTCACAGTTTTGGCAACTGTCTCAGACTGTAGGGATCTAAGGCAATGTTTGGTTGTTTTCATTTAATCTTTACAACTCCCTTGATTATAGTGTTTATACAATTTCATTAATGTTAAAGTGATGAAATGGTGAAGTTGGCCAACTGTCTTCTCTTCATAGACTCAACACTGCAATGAGTAATCTGTCAAAGACATGAAAACTCTTTGAGAAAGTAATCCCCTCACTGCAGATATCCAGGGCAGATTTCCTAGGTGTCCCATGTTTGCGCTAATCTCTTCTGAATATGAGGCAACAACCTCCTGGTGACTTGCAGGATGATTTTGCTGCACCCAGTTCCCCCAGCTGTTGACAAGTGGTCTTGTTCTTCATTTTGGATGAGGCTACTAAGTAACTGCTGCATTTCATTACATAATTGCTAAGGAAAGACTATTCCTGGAGTTATTGGCTTCAGGGAAGACCCTGAGATGCAAAAACTTGATCCATATTTAGCTCATTTTTTGAAAGAAGGTTGGGCTTGGACACTAGTGAGGTTTGAATGTCAGGCTTGCTTTAGGTCCACTTCTGTGTGTTAGCAGAATAAGCCAAAGCCCCAAAGGCTGAAAATGTGCATAAGACAACATTTGTTCAAAACCAGTTCTATTAATTTGTTTCAGACCTTTTATGTTTCCTGACATGAGAACAGAGCACTCTCAACCAAATTCTTCCCACAGGTCCAGCTGCAATGACTGCTCCCCCAGGTACACCTCACTCCAGCTCCTGGCTCCCACGAGTGCAGCTGTTAAGGCACAATTGCCTACTCCTAAATTGATCTCAAATCCTGTTTTTCCCAGGAACCTAATTCACTCACAGCCTTGCTCAGCCACAGCGCTCAAGCTGACACCAGATTTATGACTAGCCTTACTTTATTAAGACAGGATAACAAACAGCAGTGGTTTACTGTCAATCAAGCAGTGGTCAGTTGTCCAGCTCCCAGAGCCCCATAACCCCCAAGCTGCAAGTGTCTTTTGTATACATTTATTTAGTTTCTTATATCTTGTAGCATATTGCCGGGTATTACCTTTTGTCATTCCCCTCCTAAATAGTTACATACTTATCCCAGGAGGGCACATAACCTCCAAGCCTCAGCAATGACAGGTGCTCAGGTCAGACTGTTTCTTTTAATGCTGTATGTGGGCTCGTCCCAGTCTGCAGATGCAACACCAGAGGTATTATTTGTAGACTGTTCTTAGTCTCTGAATGGACTGCAGTCATTCTGGCCATTTGTCTGGTATCTGAGCCCTTAGCAGTCACAGTCTCCTCCTTACTTCAGTTGCACAAAGGTAATAATTAGACTTGCAGTTTTCCAGGCCCTTGTTGCATTGCATTAACCTCTGCCTCACTGCAGCCTGCATCTCTAGCATTTGCAACACAAATGCACCTGACAAGTGGCCTGCAGCCCTGGCAGTGCCTGTCAGAGTTGCCCCATAACCAAAGAAGGACTGCACCAAGCTCACTCACCCCCAAGCAGCAGATGCAGACCCCAGTCCCACATCTGCCAGGCTGCCTCATGCTCTTGGGTGCACCCATCGTGCTTCCCTCTTCATCACTTTTGATCAGACCTTTGTAGTCTCGTGCATCAGTGGTCAGGTAAGATGAGAGGTCTGTTATACAGCATCCATTTCTTTAGAAAGGGATTCTCTGCCTTTGTGTATAGACTTGTTTGTGTCCACTCTTGTTCTTTCTCTCCTTTGTACTGAAAACCTTCCTCTAACCAGCCTGTAATGTTTAGTGCAGCTTTCACGTAAGAGCAAAGTATGATAAGGTATCTGTAGCAACAGCCAGTTAGAGTGAAGTAAAAAAGGAAATATTTTCAAGGTTAAATGTATAGCAGGAGGTGATTTAATTACTTAGAGGATAGGGGGATAGAGAGCCCAAACAGACAAATCAGTGCAGCTGCAGTAATGACACCCAGCAGCCTCCAAGGAAAGCACAGAGGAAAGATAAGTCCGTCATGAAAGAGGCTTAAGATAACTCACATTATATTGCATTTGCTGTGGGCTAAGCCTGAACACAGGACAGTTGCCACGGATTAGCTGATGTGCAGTAACTTCTTAAGCTCTCGTACCCCCATCACACGTTAGCCCTAAGATTGCAGAAATACACACTAGATCAGATTGGCAGAGTTCCATAAAAACACACAAAACTTAAAAAACTAGGAAGAAACCCCCAGGATTTTATTCAGGAACAGAGAGAAAACCACTTCCTTATGGATTTTTTTTTTTTTTGGTAGATTCAATTCAAATTTATGCAACAACTTCCAACACACAACTTGTAGTAGTGTGACATATAAAGGGAACTGCTCCAAGAAGAGTGAAAGCCAATGATGTAAAAACATGTTGTTGCTAAAGTAATGTAAAACTAAACATAAATTTCAGTTGTATGCTGAACCGGGTGAAAATCAGAATGGGGAAATGGGTGTTTTGATGAGAATCAAGAATAATTCCATGCTTTGGGAACCAGGAAAACATCCAGGTTTAGTGCTGGAGTCATGGAAACAAGACTTTTTCTCACAGTGTTTCCTGCTGGGGTTGTTCATACCCTTCAAATGTTCCTCGGTTCAGAGAGCAAGGAACGTTGCAATTCAAGGTACTCGTGTGTGGCTTTCAGGGCCACCGCAGATGACTGCAGTTAAACAAAGTGGACAGTTTGAAGAGCAGAAGTTCAAACACTCTCTGAATCAATGACCAAGGTACTCTCCTACAATATCAGACCTAAACATTGTCTTCATGTACCGTAAGTGAAAGCTGTACATGTATGTAGATCAACCACGAGCAGCAGAGATGACGAGAGTTACGAGGGCAGCATATATCCATGGTCTTGCTTTCCACTTTGTCCAAGCCAGAGCCTGAAAACCTAGTCAGGACTGTTGGTTAGGGCAGGGAATGAGCCATTTCAGAATAAGCAGTTGTCATTCTCACCCCTTCCTCTGGCAGCAGAAAGTCTGGCTCTTCTGAACTGTCCTTCCCACTTTCAGCATAGCTCTGTCCTTCCCCTCCCTCCCTTCCTCCCTTCTTGTACTAGGAAGAACCCAGACCTTCTCTCCAGGCATCAAAATTCATTTTTGCTAAGATGCCTTAAGCTGAATTTGATGTAAAAACAATACTTTTGCCTAATAAACCTCATTCCAAACTGTACATATTTTTATCAAAACTCACAAAGAAACGTACTATCCTGCAAAAAAAAAGGGAAAGGTGTTTTGTCTGATTCACAGGATATTTAGGAACTATAACTATAAAAAGTAAAGTTTTCCACTCCAACCAAAGGGATTTTTTTCCTCAAAAAAAACAAACTAAAAACTTGAAAATCTTAGAAATATGTGAAATAAAGGAGCAACCATTATAAATCAGAATGAAAGAGTTGTAGATGACCTCAAAGATGAGTAGAGAAAAAAGAACTGTGAAAGTAGACCAGATTGCTCAGTTAAATGCAGTAGCTGTGGTAGAAGCCACTTGGTGTGAAACCTCTGATTTCAGCAAATTGCACATGAAAATCCCTCCTTTTTCAGCACGCTCCCCAAATCTGACCCCCAGTTGGAGGAAAGGGTGGTATTCAATACACTGGAGAGTACTAGAAGTCAAAGAAAAGGCAGAAATTAGCTCTTAAGACAAAGTGGTTGCCTGCTGGGTAAAGGGAAAATGGCATAGCTGATGAAGAGGTGGTGCCCTTGTTGCCTGGAAACATTTGAAGTGTGCTTTGTTAGTGACTTCCCAGTTGGCTGGGACAGCCCAGTACAACCCAGAGGTGTTGGGCCATTGCTGGCAAAGCACCAGCAGCTCATTTTCTGCGGGGTCATTCTGCCCTTTGTAACAAGACTAATTCAGCTGGTGAAATGTTCTGCATGAGGTTCACTGCTCCAGAGCGAGGGCTACCTGCTACCATAAACAGCAAGCTCCAGCCTCAGAATAAAAAATGTGATCTCTGACTTGATACGTTTCATCTCCCAGTGTTTTATAAGAATGTGTTCAGCTTTGGCCTGTTTTACCTCTTGTTCAGGTAAATTTTCTTTTCTTATGACAGTTTGCCTGAGGATTAATGTAGTGACTCGATAAATATATGATCAAGACCAAATGACAAAGCACAATAATAGTACAAAATTAAAGGGAATTTGATGGCAAATTTCTAATAGAGAAAGTGGAAAAAAGATCTTGCCCCAAATTCTGTTCATAGGTTTTCCACTGTGGGATTTCTGCATTTTTATAGATTACCATCTTCTTTACAAAAGATTATTAATCTTATTTTCCCTAAGTAGCGATGAGATTTGTGATGTTAATCATGTTGCCTTCTACTGGGAGGCGCCAGTGCCTGTGGTTACGTGGGCTAGGCTGCCACAGGTGCAGAAATCAGAGAATGAGAGCTGGGTTCTTTTCTTTGCGTTTTTTCATCTCAAACCAGGTGGCACAAATCTTGCAACAGCAATTTTCACTTGCCAAAGAAGGTGAGGAATCTTTGTCTGCATCAATACAATGTGTAGTGGGTCTCTCTCAGAGTCACACAATCTCAAAGCAATCCACACTCCATTTGCCCTTTGATCCTTTAACATCATTCACTTCGTGACTAGACAAAACCAGCAATTTTATTTTCATCTTAGTATCTTGAACAGAGGAGTTGGCAATTAAGCCTTTTTTATGCCTTACAGGGGAAGTGAAGGCAAACAAGAAGATGAAAAAGAGTGTTTTTGACGCACTTGCAGGACAGTTACTGCAAGGCAATCGAATAATTTCGCCAAAGAGTTTTATCCCAGGTGCTTACTCATCTGGCTTTCAATGCAGAATTCATTAACACTTTAATAGTAATGACTTTCCATAATAGTGGGAAGTGCATTGAGATCCTGAAACAAAACCAGTAATATTACAAAGTATAAACATTGAGGAAAAGAAGCAGCTCCTTGATGGCACGTAACAGTTACAGCTCTCATTCCATAAATCACTTAAAGCCACTTATAACTACTATTATTAGCTATAAAAGCCCGCTTGGGTTTTATGAACACTGGAGAACTGAGACAAAAAGATTGCTTCAAACAGAACAGTGTCTTGATCATCATAAGTCTTTTGGCCCCTGCACAGACATGGTCATAAAATAATGGAGATTATACCAGTCCAATTACAGAGAAAAAAATGTCTGAAGATTTAAATACAATGTATCTACAAATATTTTTATTTTAATTAGAACATAGCAGAATAACAGCACCAACTCGCAGTGATAGCATCAAATCAAGGCTGTTTCTATGGGAACACCACCAACTCCCAGAAATTATCGTGTCAGTTTGCCATAAATAGACAAAAAAGGGGGGGGGGGGGCAGAAGAAAAGGGAAAAAAATACTACAGAAGAAAGAGAATCAAGAGGAGAATCCTGTCCTCTCCTTTTGATGCTTAGTGACAATATGTTGTCAAGTTTTATTCTAAATAAAAGTAGTGAGATAAAAATGTCAGTTGCACTGCTCCTGCCACACATTTGCCACCTTGAACACCTTTTCTGAAGACTTTCTAAAGCATTCTATGGAAAGAAAACACATGCAACGCGTTTTTCTATACTGATCTTCCTGCATTTTCTACAGTGTGAGTGAGCTCAAAGCTGATGTGGGGGAGAGAAATACCTTTGATCATATTTGATCATAGATATTTGCTATATAAGCTCATTTCCATTTTTCTGCTAGCTCTGTAATTTGAAAGTCTGGTCTGAAAGGAATACAACTACAGAGAAAGAAAAGTAAGCAACGAACATCACAAACAGAAGTTATTATTTCCCTCCATCTGCTTATCTGATTGTCTCTCCTTCCCAGCAATCTTCTTCCCAATAGCTACCTCCATCCTGGTGCCTTCAGTAACCACATAAACAAAGGGAAAGCACTCAAGTTCCTCCCAGGAGTATCTGCAGATGTCCTATCCCTTTGAGACTCCAGTCCAGCAGCATTTCTGCACTGTGAGGCTCAGCAGGCTTGTTTCTCTGGCTCTCCTCACCACTGCCACAGACGCCCTTCTGCAGAGGCAGTGCCCTTCTGATGAGCTGCCCAGGCCAGCAGGAGTAGATTCCTGGCAGTGTATTCCCAGCCGTGAAATTCTCTCTTGCTTATGGATTGTGACTATTATTTTTTTCCACTTGGAAGATGTGTGTTCTATTCTCAATAATTCTCATTTATTTCCCTCCCTCCAGCCATTCCTCCTGCAATTATCTGTTGTAATCTTTTTTGAGCCCTGCCATATTATGCTTAGTAGTAGGATTTTCTGAATGGCACACCATAACCTGTATCACTTGCTTCATATGAGAAGAAATTGTCCACTTAGAAATAGTCAATGATAATAAATTATTATTTATCTCATTGAATGACTGAAAATAATAATGTCACTTTGGACAAAATGAGACAGTGATAGTATCAGTAACTGCTGCTGAGAATAATGACAGTGAATTTGATGTTAGTCCTTCAAGTGCAATCTTTCCCCTTTAACAACTTGATTAAAATTCCCACCTGGGTAAAGCACAACAGAGGGCACTCCCTTCTTCAGACCCCTGTGATGAGTCTGAAGTACTAGAAGTGCTCTCATAGGCTGGGAGAGATGGTAACTATATTTCAAAGAGAAAAATCCTTTTAAACATGTATTAAAAGGTTGATACTACTGCTTGTAAAGAATGTGTGTGAGCCTACTTCTTCCTACAGGTATTGCATGAGTATTTTTCATCTGCAGCAGACCGTAAAATTTCAGATTTTGTTTTTAAGTGCTGAAAAGCTGAGCGGACACTTACTGACAGTATATTTAAATCATAGACTCATAAAATGGCTGGGGTTGGAAGGACCTTAAATATCATCCTGTTTTAACCCCCTATTGTGAGCAGGGACACCTTTCACTAGACCAGATTGCTCAGAGCCCCATCCAGCCTGGCCTTGGACACTGCCAGGGATGGGGCAGCCACAGCTTCTCTGGGCAACCTGTTCCAGTGCCTTGCCATCCTCACAGTAGACAATTTCTTGGTTTCAAAAAACAGATCTTAGTTTCAAACAAGGCTATACTTTTCTTCAGACACAAAGGGCCAGGTTACTATTTCAAAGACAATTGGAAGGATTTTCAATAACATATCCACATGCTAAAGCTGAAAATTTGCTTATGCAAACAAATCATGAGACCTGCTGCCTGTCTGTCTCCTACTGCCCAGCAATATTGACCGTCCTTCTGTATGAGCGTGATTTTAAGGGCTGTGGAGGTGAACAGTACTTCAGGTTTGACTGACGGTGAACTGTACAGAGAAGAGGGGCAGTCTAGAGGCAGAATACAAAGAATACAAATAATTTTCTGAGAATAGTTACACCTGAGTAACTATCAAGAGCAGCAGAGACTACCTGGGCACTTGTAGTCAAGACGGACAGATATGGATTGTCACCTCACTTTGACTATGCGAATACCTGACCTGCAGGTGTTCTCTGTGCCACGATGCAGGAGAGTTTTATTAGCTGTTTAACGTCCTGTTCTAGGTAAACTCTGAGCTAAATCTTGTACTTCACATCGGGGCTTAAAAATAGAAGTGTTCAGAATAATAAGCCCAGGATGTAGAAAAACACTCATGCTGCTTCTTTGCTAGCGTGTGACAGCTGAAGCAAAAGGAATTTCGGGGTGGGCGTGGAGGAGGGAATGGCTCGCAAAGATCACAAAGTACCTTTCTATTTCAAGAAAGTGGCAAAGGAAACCACCCTCTTTAAGCACACAATTTGTGCCTGCTAATTATTATGTTCAAGTACGCTCCCCCTGGTGGGGCTGAAAAGGGTACGCTCTGAAAAGCAAGAGCCCAAACTGGTGTTCTGATCCTTGCCCTATTTCACTTTTCACCCTAATTGCAGACGAGCACTAGGCATGCTTTCAGCTCATTATTCTCTACAGAGGCCTGCTAATGGTATTTAACATGGAAAAATTTCTTTCAGATTCAGTACTGATGGAGAACTAACAGTAGGTTTTGCCTCTCTGCTTTTTGTTTAGCTGTTCAGTAACTGGGTAAACATTAAACAGCTGAATAGTGCAATTACAATTTTTTTAAGGTACTGTAGATGCTTGCAACAGCAGAGTATCTGGCAGCCTTACAGATATTAATGAATGCATTCTTGTTCCACTCAAATGCTATTAAAATTGATTAAGTACTTTCACAGAGGTCATGCAGAAAATGAATGGCAGAACCAAGCACTGATGAAAATCCAAAGCTTTTTTACTAGGAGATACTTTATAAGACATCCCACAGCACAAAGAGAAATAAGTAGAAGAAATACAATTAGCAGAGGAATTGACATTGGGCACTAATTATTCACTATGAGCCTGAATGTACTTAGACACCATTTCCAATGAACTAAGCAAACAGCTTGCTCAACAAGATCAGGAGTAAGGGTTTAAGATTTGGATTAAAAACACAGAAAAAAGTAAACACTAATATCCCCGTCTAGGGAAATCATCTCTGCTAATTATTTGTCTACAGCTTTCCTCAGTATTGCAGTCTAAACTGCATTTGTAAACATGGCTCCGTTGTTCTGTAACAAGCAACTCAGGCACTTTTAGGAATTTCTTGCTAAAAAGTATTAGAGCAAATTAAAGTTTTGAGTTACTATTAATTCGCTACGGAACGGACAGAATTTGTACTGATAATAAGGGAAAGATCAATATTTGGAGACAAATACATGGGAATATCTCTGTTCATACATGGGAATGTCGCTGCTAATTGTGTTAGCTCTAAAGCTAACAAAGTCATCAAACACAGTGGCTGAGACTATTATTGTAACAGAATTTTCAAATGTCGAAAGCTATTCACAAACGTAATCAAATGGCACCCTGAAAGGTGTTTGTTTGTGTTCAGTGGTGACTAGAAAGCTTAACGTGTGCTTCTTATTCAAAATGCAAAAGTACAAATGCTGTAAGAAGATTTTCAGCTTTTTCTTGTATTGTCTGGAAGGGAAAAAAAGTGTTAAGTACTTATGATAAATACAAGTACTTTCTTTGGCAAGTATTTATGTGGACACATGCCAGTGTTCTACACAAAATCAGTAACTATGCTAAATAGTTCTGGTTCTTCCTGTGGTTGGGACACTTTTTATTTCCTCTTAAATGGTTTCATTTATTTCAGTCATTTTTCTTTTGTGGGATTTTGAGGAGTCTTAGAGATGACACTTTTAGTGTAGAGCAATATTTTTAATTAAGAAATGGTCAATTATATAGTTGCTAAGAATAATCATCATCTAGTATTGAACAAGTCATGAATGGGATGAAACTCCTATGAAGTTCTATGTGGGCTTTTGTTTTAATTTTCATTTATTTGTAGTAAAAACTGATGAATCAAAATGGAATTTCTCTGTGGCAGGTCACCACAGGCCATTCACATCTCTCCTGTGTTTAATGGCCTCAGCTTCTTAGTATTAGAGGATTTAGTATAAACCTCCTGTTTTAGGTTAGATTTATCCTGACATTCCTTTGCACTCTTGTTAGACTACACATGTGTAATGTTTTAGAAATTATAGGCTTATCATGAATTTGGCTTTTCACAGAAGGGCCAGGACCATAAATGGAAGGTTGCAAAATTTCTCATTAAGGGTGTCAAGGCTGAAGATACCTTCAGCTGAGGTTCAGCTGTGCAAGATGCAGCAAAGGAAGGAAATGTAGGAATAAAAGGAGGTGTAGCAGCTGTTTGCTCTGGAATAAAAATATGTCAGACCAGGGCTGTTATGTTTCTCAGTACAGCCACTCGGAAACTACTCTCCAGACTGACCTGAGAGACATGCTCCCAACCTGTGACAAAACCCCCAAAAAGCCTTGCAGTTTCTTGCACCACGATACCAAGGGACCAGAGAGAATCGGTGGCCTGATTTTAAGACACATACAGAGATTCTCCTATTCTGAAGAAAATGATATATTGGTTAAAATGTATTGGTCACAAATAAAAATACAGTTGTGGTACACAGCATAATTTTTAACAGTTATGCAGATGGAATGTATGGAAAATAAAACTGCATTTCTGGCTATGCATTGTGAAACATGTCAGTGTTAGCTACAAATAGCTACACAAATAGTTTGAGGCAAGTTGTCTGTATTTGAAACACTTCAAATAATCTTAAATTGGTATATAAGAAAACCCAGGAAAAGCACATTGTATAATTTAGAGTCAGTTTTGTTCCTGCTGCATTGCCTTTTCTGTGATCTTGGATGAAGCTGAGAGGAGGAGGAGGATTTCATGTGAGGAATCAGAAGAAATGGGGGCTACAGTGCACCGGCCTTCACAAAGTCCCTTGCAGTTTATACAGAAGTCTTTATCCTCTTCTGCCACCATCTCCAGAAGTACCTTTCTTCTGATTCACCATTGGAAAGGGAGCACTTTTTTCCTTTTCATGTACATCTCCTAAAAAGAAAACAGAAAGAGAAGACTTTCATCATTCTCAGGCACGCGATCCAGTAGGATTCTCTTAATGAAATCGAATGCACAACAGGTTTCTGTAAGTAGGCAAGAGGCAAATAACACCTACTGCAGTGTATTAAATGTGTGTGAACTATGTACCACAAGTAAAGCTGACTGTTTCCAACTAGAGCAGTGGCTAAATTTTGTACTGGGTCAGTTAAGCTCCATAGGTGGGAATAGTCACTGCTGCACTGTACAAATTCTGCAGTCATTATGTGGACCTTGTTGGGAAGTGAAAGAAAGCGAAAGAAAAGTCAAGGGAACGGGACATAACCAATTATTTTCTGCACTCTTGCAGCCTGTTCCTCTGAAGTTCCTTTTCCAGCTCATCCAAAAGGTGGACAAAAGTTCATTTCAGCATTAGCAATCTAAAATCAAATCTCAGCTGAGGCTAATTTGCATGAAGAATGAAAGCTGTTTTCAAGTGTGGTATTATTTATATATATTTTTAAAGTAAATGCTGACATTTTTAGTTTTCTGGGGCACTACCTATGACCCTCTTGGCTTTGTTTTGTGCTTTGAAGTTCAAACTAGTGACCAGCTGGAAATGGGTTTAGAGCTCCCTGACCGCTGTGGAAGCAACTGAGGCAGATACTTAAGACTGAGAATTATTTAGTCTGACAAGCAATCAGAAGGATATTTTCAGAATAATAATTCAAACTCACACCTCTGGACAGACAGGACGGGGTAATCTAGAGCACTGATTTTTGCGCCCCTGCTCCAAAGAGCAGAGGGGCCACAGCCCATTGCTGTCATCCCACCAATCTCAGGCTGACTGCCACCATTTGGATCCAAGTGACACCGATTTGCCTGGACCGCTTTATAATCAAGCAGGACACGGGAAAACCCAATTTTACATTTCCGCAACTAAAAAAGGTTTTCCAGAGAAATCCAGTGAAGATGGGCCTGCCTCTCTGCCACCAGAAAACACTGTTGGAAGGCTGCCAGGCAGACCAGAACCCACACTATGATGTTTTTCAGCAGCATCCTCATCGCTGAGGCGCTTGGGCGTGACAAGCCGGGGGTGCTGCGCTCCCCCAGCTGCCTGGGAGGCTCCACAGCAACTCCCTCACCCGCACAGGAGAACTGCAGGCTCGCTAGGGCGAGGCCGGAGTGTTCCCATCTCCAAACAGCGTTGAAATAAATCCAAAAGAAAACCAGATTTTTTTAATTATCGTTATTTTTTTTTTTTAATGTTTCTAGCGCGCAATAATCTGGGGCACAAAAAACAAGGCCACGCAGCTGGGCTCCCAGCACAGGCTCTTGCGAGGCTGCTGAAGTGGCTGGGCAGGTGGATGGGGTTTGGGCCGGGCAGGTGGATGGGGTTCGGCCGGGCAGGTGGATGGGGTTTGGCCGGGCAGGTGGATGGGGCTCGGCTGGGCAGGT